>JAUPMG010252742.1:0-12226 GCA_031762675.1 Pachysandra terminalis | reverse complement strand
TAGATGAGGGGTGATAGGAGTTTGGAAGATTGCTCAAACTTGACTCTGAAAAGAGATCACAAACTTCTAACACCATCTCCCCTAGTCTTACTTGACTTTTGCTAACGACCACTCAATCTTACTTCTTTTTGATTCTTCTAAAGACGGGGTACAGTCGGTAATCGACTTAGGCTTTCGTCAATTGGTAATTACTATTGGTGTCTCTCTCTCACAAAACACCCTTTACATTTTGGCGACTCCACTGGGGAATGGTCTCCTACATACCAACTGATATTAGAAGAATGCCAAGACTAAGAGGTTGACCGTAAGTCGGAAATCAAGTTGGACCATCCTCCTTCCAAGCAGTCGAGGAAAGGCATAAAGATCACTCTCCTGACCTACACGAAATGCATAGTGTTGAGGAGGTGAATGAATAAGTTAATGATCATGACGATCAAATAGAAATGTTGAGAATACAAGTGATTAAGATGGAAGAAGCACAGGCAAAGATGATGGAGTTGTTGCAAGTTGTAACCACCCGAGGGAGTCATGCCCCAATTCCACCAGTGGAGCCATTCGTGGAGAAAGTACTACTAGCGCCTCTGGTAGTACCGATTGGTACTCTTTAGGTGTTTCACAACCGGATTCTGTGAACAAAAACGTGCTCATAACTCGAGATAAAATGGTGAATCTCTTACGACAACAAAAAGAGAAACCTGTTGAATTTAACATCGATACCAGACCGCCTTATCCAATGACCATCATGAAGAAACTTTATCCTGTAGGGTATGTAGTTACTCCATTTGTGCTGCAATACAATGGGCGAGCTAGATGCACCAAGAACCTCAAAGATGATGTCCCTTGGGAGAATAAGACGAAGCCTACTTCGCAAACTTTGATAGTGGGGAAGAAGAGACATTCCAAAGAGGAAGCTAGTGAAACTAAAAGCTAGAATAGGGTTTTCACTCTTGCTCCACCTATACCTTGCACCATCAAAGAACCTTTGGTAATCCTAAGACAATGGGTGAAGAATGGCCAAGTAACTTTGCCACCGCCAAAACTTCCCGCGTCAGAGGAAGAGGGATGACTTTTGTCAATATCATTATTACGTGGGCCACAAGACGGAAGACTGTTATACTTTGAGAAATTTGTTCCAGAGTAAGATCATGAACGAGCGATTTGAGTTCCCTGGGTCGAAGACCGAAGGTGAAAGGTCTGGACGATGATGATTGGGGATGAGATATTGGAGGTGACTACGTGCGTGCACTCCGACTTGCCAACTTTCGAGATCATTCTAAGGGAGGAAGACCTTTTGTGATCCAACAGATAGCCAGGAACGGCTACTACTCTCACCCAAGTTGATTTGACACAACGATGTCACGTGATCTCATCAACCATGCAACAATGCCTATCTCAATGAAGGATTGGCTCTGTATCCTTTTTTTTACTATTGAATAATTTTCTTTTAATATGTACTTCGTGATAACATATGCATGAATGAGACTCATGACCATCGTTCATCAATATAATCATTTTTAACTGAACTGTGAATAGAATACGAAAAGTATTTCTTCATTCCATCCTAAATATTTGTACATGTTAAAAGAAAATAAACATTGACAAGTAGATACCACAATGTCGCGACGTCATCTTTGTCATCATCATCGGCAAAAAATAAAATAAAGAATTTATGGAGAGGCTTCTATCCACGCCGTTATGGTCTCTCTAGGAGGAGCATCGAAGGATTGCAATGCATGAACCTGTTATTCTCAACCCAAGTGTGTGTAGAGGAAAGCTTGTATTGTCACCTCCAATCTAGCCTTGTTCTCGGCTAGCTACCTTTCCTCTTCCAAGCATCAACCCATCAATGGCCCCATCTTCGGCTCACATTCAGCTATGGGAGACTTCAAGTCCTCGCACAAAATCAAGGGAGTTTCCATTTCCTTATAACGCATGACGCGCGCCATGGCCTCTTCAATGCCCCTCAAGATGGGCCTTCCCACCAATCTTCCTTCATTGCAACAGAAATAGCATCTTGTAGCTCCTTCCCTATATTATGAATATCATCCAAGACAATGGATGAGAATGCTTCGGCACGTAGGCGTCCAATCACCGAGCATACCATTTGATAAAATGAAGAAAGAATTTGAAAACTGTGAAAGGTAATGGTCAAGCCACCATCACCGCGATGATAAAGAATCTCTTGGAGTTAAGATGAATATCCTTGTACAAATGTGTGACTAGCATCACCGCCGATAAAAGGAACCGAAGAAGGGGCTCGAGATTCTATATTGCCCAAGTTTAGAAGCCCCGTGACATGAATATCTTGATTGCGATTATTGCTCTCCTAAAGGTTGGAATTCAATTCTTAGTCCTCCAATGCAAGCTTCGCCTTCGACACAGACTGACGGGGGTACCAATGGACTTGAAGGCTTCTCCCCTTCGACATCGACTTATCCACAACAAGGGGAATCCTACATGACCCTGCTTACTAAGGGCGACGCAAGGAGATTCCACTCCCTTTTCCTGGAGGAATAGTCTTGGCCGACTTAACAGAAGTTCTCATGAATGAGACCTCAGGTCTATTTTGTTTTCCTCATTCCTCTTTCGTTTACTAACTCTTTCTTTTCCTCTTGAGTTTTTTGTTGAACAGAAACCGTCTTTGTACTCTAGGAGGGAGCAATGGCGCCTTGTCGACCTTCTCTCCTGTCATAATTATCACTACCCCCTGTCATCCCTTGCCTTACTTTACGCACAAAACAACCGCAGCTCGGTAAAAAGTTGCACTAGAACTATACCATCGCGAGAATGCATTCCCCTAGGCGGCTAATACCTGCCAACAATAAATTTGTTGAAAGATTAACCGCGGAATAGAAAGAAATGGAGAAGGGATATCATTTTCATCCTCGATATCAAGAAAAGACACGCCATAGTGCCCGTTGGATACCGTGACGAATCCGAACGATGGGGAGTTTGTTTTCCAAGATAAATCATCTATCAATGGGTTGCGGAAGATTCAGGAGGACCATCCTCACCAGGATGTTTCAGCATTACTAGTGCGCATGAAGGATGCTTCCTAAGCTCGTAAACGACGCGAGTGAAGAGCATGACGCCAACACACACAAAAAAAAATTCAACTTGTCATTGACATTTGGAGAATGACGCCCACCTTAATGACATCACCATCCTCCTAAGTCGGTATGAGGTTGGCTAGCTTCTTACCCATAGAATCTACACTAAGATCTACCAGGCCAAGAACGCAAAAAAAAATTGGAGAGAACGTTGCAATTAAAGTCCTCGACAAGATAGATCCTCAAAGCAGATTCCATTACTCATATCAAGCGCGAAAACTCGATCCTACGCTATATTCGGCATCTGAATATCATTATGTTTCTACATCTTTATGTCGCCACTCTTCAAAGGAGCTCTTATATGATTGTTCATAAGCAATTACCGCTCTACAATGAGGTTGTTCAACTATGTCAATAGTTCGATTCTTAAGGGTTAATCAAAAACAACATCAGACTCTTCTTACTTGATCATGGCATATGTACCACCGTCATACCTGGTGTTATGTCGTTCCTGATCCATATATATTGTTGGAAGCCTTAAGATCAGATATCTAAAGAGATCCAATATATCGAGGGAAGCACATGCGCTTTCCGGTTTTGGTGCCTTGTAGGATCATATTCATTTGCCATTGCTCATGGACACCTTTGGTCTACAACACAACAACACCACACCAATACTCGAGGGTGCAACCGGCATATGACAACAATGTTCGTCAAATTACAACAACTTCATATACCTTATTCAATATACACAAAGGCGGTATTCTCTTTCTCACGCTCCTTTATAGATTGATTCAAGATTATTATCATAGGTGTCATAATATCATCCTATATCATGTTTCATGCATCTTCAAACACCTAGTTCAGCTCTATGCTCTATGTGCTCTACTAACACATGCCTTTCATTTCTCAAAATGTTGGACAACCCAGACACAAGCTATGCTCTCCATCCAGTTAATTATTATATTCTATTTCAACGCGAGGTGTTGAACAAAGACTCAGGCACTTTGATAATACTTGAACACTTGGTTGAGACTACTTCACAAAGAAATAAAATATGTGTCAATGATCACATGTCCCCTTTGTTCCAAGCTTCTAATAAGTGCCTTATTTATCGGATCGTGGAATTGTGACTTCAAGCTAGAATTGTCATGATATGATGATGATCTATCTTCAACATCAATATTGCGGAACTCTCTATCTGGATTTATTCCTTTCAATATTGAATTCCAATCTATAATTATGAAGTGCAAGATCCCTCTTTCTAATTGACTTAAGCAAATGGAGTATATGGTAGAGTACTTTGCCAAATCTTGTGCCTCCGCCAAACCATTGTGGCTTTTTAACTCGTCGCCATTGAGATTGATATTTATCGAGCCTGAATCGCCAACTATCTCCAAACCAAGCAACATGTGAACGTTCTCTAGAGAATGAGAAAATTTTCCCCAAGAAACTACGAGGATATGAGTATCATCGTTCCAACGACATACAAGATGGGATAGAGCCTCTCTGTTCACTAAGATGTTCGACTCGCAACATTCTTTAAACTTCATTGATGAAGCTTTTGTTGCAATGAGGGGATAAACTCCAGATTCAAAGTTTACATGAGGAACTGAAGCCAAGGGAGGAATACCACAGTTTGGTTCCCATAGGACGAAAGAGACACACTGTGATACGTGCTGATCTTTCTGACTACTTGGGGCAAGGAGGAACGTGCCTCCATAATGTATCAAATATCAATGGATCGTCTGAACAATCCCCCGAAGGTCTGGGAGGACCATCTTCATGAGAATGTTTCAAAGGCTTTAATGCACGGGATGGCCTCCTCCTTGAAATCACAAACATATATTACTTAAAAAAAAGATAAGAAGAACACACCCTGGCCCATCAAGTGTTTGAACAAAGGAGAGGTTCCTACTTTCTCCTCGAAAGAGTTCCTATGAGAAGAAGCCACGAGCCCACCAAGTTCTTGAGCACGGGCTACCTTAAGAAGACATTAACACAAGGAAAGAACCATTCGTCAAGCGTCTGAGGGCAAGAGATGATTCCATGCTTTAGCGCCCCAAGGCTAGTAAAAAAAAAATAGGGCAAAGGAGAAATGACGGGCTCGGCCTATTCAATGGGTGTGAAGAATACGAAGAATACTTTCTCACTTTTCTCCAAAGCTCTCCTTATTCTCTCAACTTGTCCAACCTTGGAATGAGAAGCACAGTGGGTCCTCATGCCCCATTGACCTTGTATATATATGAATGTATATGCAAAAAAAAAAACACACAAATCTACACCCATGCTCGAGAGCAATAACCAGTACGCAGGAACAATGTTTTCGTACCTCAGATATGCCCACGCCAATAAACTTGGGTTTATCGTCGCGGTCAAGGGGACTTAAATGTAGATAAAGAAAATGTCAAAGGCCCATAGTCCGATGAAACACGAGCGCCTGTTAGGACCACGAGCCTCACCACGGATGATCAACTTGTGAAACTGGCATGTGAAGGCGAACTACACATATATATCTTCACATCCTTCTATGACACAAGTGACTTGAAGCCATTATGGCTGTGAACCTGAAGAGAGCTTCGTAATTAAGCGTGCTTGGGCGGGAGTAGTACCAGTATGGGTGACCCCCTGGGAAGTTTGATTCATGGAAGCTGTAGATAGCCAAAATATGAAGGCAAGACACTGGCTGAGTTTTGGCCACAAGAAACATTATGAATGACCAACTCATAAGGACAGGCAAGTGATGATAGAATACTCATGGGATGGAATATTTAAATTCTTTCAAGTAGACCAAAAATCGCACATGCTGATCGTTACCCTCATATCAGGCTAGGATGACCCAAATATCTCTCATGATGATCGTTACCCTTATATTAGGCAGTGACGATCCAAATATCTCACATGATGATTGTTACCCTTATATCAGGCTGGGACGATTCAAATATCTCACATACTGATCGTTACCCTGATATCAAGCTGGGATGATCCAAATATCTCACATGTTGATGGTTACCTTTATATCAAGTTGGAACGACCAAACATCTCATGTGATGATCATTACCCTCATATCAAGGTGGAACGACCCAAACATCTCATGTGCTGATCGTTACCCTCATATCAAGTTGGGAAGACCCAAATATATGATGTGCTGATTGTTACCTTCATATCAATTTGGAACAATCCAAACATCTCATGTGTTGATCGTTACCCTCATATCAAGTTGGGACGATCCAAATATCTCACATGATGATCGTTACCCTCATATCAGGCTGGGATGATCCAAATATCTCATATGCTGATCATTACCATCATATCAAGTTAGGACGACCCAAACATCTCACATGATGATCGTTACCTTCATATCAAGGTGGAACGATCCAAACATTTCATGTGCTGATCATTACCCTCATATCAAGTTGGGACGACCCAAATATCTCATGTGTTAATCGTTACCTTCATATCAAGTTGGAATGATCCAAACATCTCATGTGCTAACCATTACCTCCATATCAAGTTCGAATGACCCTAATATCTCATGTGTTGATCGTTACCTTCATATCAAGTTGGAATGACCCAAGCATTTCATGTGCTGATCGTTACCCTCATATCAAGTTGTGACGACCCAAATATCTCATGTGCTGATCGTTACCTTCATATCAAATTAGAACGATCTCAACATCTCATGTGCGGATCGTTACCCTCACATCAGGCTGGGACGATCCAAATTGCTCAAGAACTTCATCAATGTCAATATGGCAATCAATCGAAAGTGCTAAGGTACAAGTACCTCGAGAGCACCTAGACACAACTAGTCGAAAGCGATAAGGTACAAATACCTCTGGAACGCCTAGACACAACCAGTCGAAAGTGCTAAGGTACAAATACCTCGAGAGCACCTAGACACAACTCGTCGAAAGCGTTAAAGTACAAATACCTCGAGAATGCCTAGACACAACCAGTCGAAAATGCTAAGGTACAAATACCTTGTGAGCACCTAGACACAACTAGTCAAAAGCGTTAAGGTACAAATACCTCGAGAACGCCTAGACACAATCAGTCGAAAGTGCTAAGGTACAAATACCTCGAGTGCACCTAAACACAACTCGTCAAAAGCGTTAAGGTACAAATACCTCGAGAATGCCTAGACACAACCAGTCAAAAGTGCTAAGGTACAAATACCTTGAGAGCACCTAGACACAACTTGTCGAAAGCATTAAGGTACAAATACCTCAAGAACGCCTAGACACAACTAGTCAAAATTGCTAAGGTACAAATACCTCGAGAGCACCTAGACACCGATTCGTCCAAAGCGTTAAGGTACAAATACCTCGAGAACACCTAGACACAACTAGTCGATTTGCTCTTATATCCAAGGGGAGACAACCCTGGACGGTATAAGACATCGACACATCAATTTGCTCTTACATCGAAAAGGAGACAATCCTAGACGGTGTAAGACGTCGACACATTGATTTACTTCTACATCCAAAGGGAAACAACCCTGGACGGTGTAAGATGGCGACACATTGATTTGTTTATACATCCGAAGGGAGATAACCCTGGATGGTGTAAGACGTCGACACATTGATTTGCTCCTACATCCAAAGGAAGACAACCTCGGACGTCATAAGCCATTGACACTCCATTTATATAGTCTCGAAAGCACTAAGGTTTGAGAACCTCAAAAGTTCTAAGACTAGATAGCCTCAATGACTTCTATTACACTTATACTACTAATCGCCATCGCCCATACCTCGGCGTCATGAGCGTGACATATAAGGTGACTCTCCATCCTCTTGTCATGAACTACATGTTGTGTCATGATTTTCAGTGGCAAACCTATAATTCTCCAATATGACTTGGGATTGGTTCACCCAAGAGATTGGGGTAATTAATCCATGTTACCCCGGGTTTGCATTTTAACACCGTTAGTAACCACCTAACGGATTTCTAACTTCTGTTATCTTTCTCCAAGCACTATAAATAGTAGCTCATTCTTCAAGAAAGGGGGTTGGAGAATTTTCCAAAGGATTTAGGCTCTGAAAACGTGCTCTGACCCGTGCTCATGAATTTCTAGCACACTGACTCGATCCGTGTTCAACTGTCATTATTTGCCCTTCTCTTCTAACGGACCTTGAACTACGTATGACTTGATCCCTATTTGGGTACGTAGGCAACCTGTTGCAGGTGCAGTCTAAAACCACCATTAGATTAGGGGTGATAGGAGGAGTATGGAAGATTGCTCAAACTTGACTCTGAAAAGAGATCACAAACTTCAAACACCATCTCCCTTAGTCTTACTCGACCTTTGCTAACGGCCACTCAGTCTTACTTCTTTTTTATTGTTCTAAAGACGGGGTACGGTCGGTAATCGACTTAGGCTTCCGTCAGTTGGTAACTACTGTTGGTGACTCTCTCTCTCACATAAAAACACCATTTATATGAGTTAATTGTTAAGACATAGAACTAAACTTTAATTTAGTTGAATTATTGGGAAACTTATGGAGCTTTTATGAATTCATGAGGTTTGGGCTCTGGCCCCAAAGCTTAATTGACAATGGACCATGAGTTGGTTGTTTGACCCATAGAAGCGAGGTAAGGACAATTTAGACATTTCACTTAATTTGAATCCATTAATGGTGGGAAAGCCCCACTAACTAAACATTCCTACGTACAAGGTAGTCGGAGAATAACCACCAAGGAGGAAAAGGCATGAACAAGGAAAAGGAAGGAAAGAAGAAGGGAAAAGAGAATTTGGAGCAAAGGAAGAAGGAGAAGAAGAAAAAGAAGCAAGAAGAAGTTTCTTTCTAGCAAATCTGGGTGAACAAGGTTCGGAAAAATCCAACCTTGAATGAGGTAGGAATTTTCGTAGTTCTACGGTAGGCACGTTCATGGTATAGGACCATGGGTTGTTTGTGGTTGAAATTAGTATGTGAATTATGATTTCTCCTTGTTATATGAAGATCATGTTAAGGATTGTTAAATTATGAAATCTATGAATTTAATGCTTGAGAAATTGGTGAATTATCATGTTAATCTTGTATGAGGGTTAGGTTTTGATTATGGCATGTTAACTTGGTTTGTATTGGTGTAATTCATGAATTTAATGTGTAAAAATGTCAAATTTGAGTGTTTGAAAGTTTGGACACGAAGCCCTAGAGAGAACCAAATTCTAGGCTCCATTTGCCTGCTCACAGTTGCTGAGATAAGGAAATTCTCGGGACCTGCTACCGAGCCTTGGCAGCTGCTAAGGCATGCTACCCAGACGAGTCGGTAGGAAGCTCGACAGCTACCCAGCTCCAATGATGGTGAAACTTCATGGGAAGTCCCATGAAGCCATATGGAGTGTGTGTGTGTGTGTGTGTGTGTGTGTGTGTGCAATTGGTTTGTGTGCGAAATGCCTGTATAAGATTTTGTGCAATAAATTGTGTAAAACTGCCTAGTTTCAATAAGGAATTGATTATGTATACTGTGATATTATGTACTTCTGTGATTTTAGTGGTTTCATCATGACATAAATGATAAGAACGAAATTAAATTGTACTATGATCTTGGTTTGATTAACTTCTGTGAAAATTGTGATTTTGTCTCTTATTTGTCTGTTGAACTGCTTAATGTTTAATTGTGTTTATGAAGGTGAATTTCCTACCTTGGGTAGATCTCGAAAGGAAAGCAGCTTATCCTGCATAGGGTCTCATTCCCTGAAAGGAAATATGACATATTTTTTGCCTTGGGTCCCATTCCTTGAAAGGAAGGATGACAGTTTTTCTGCCTAGGGTGTCATTCCCTGAAAGGAAAGATGGCATATTTTCTGTTTCGGGTTGTGTTCCCTGAAAGGAAAGATGGTTGCATTCTACTTGGGTCGTATTCCCTGAAAGTAATGATAGTAACAATTACTTGGTCGTCGTTGTCGTGTCGGTAAGGATTAGCCTAACCACCCTTGCATTGAAATGTGTCACATCAAACGAACCCTCATACCATACGATGCATTGCACAATAAACTTCACATTGCACAATAAACTTTACATCACACATTATACATCACTTCACTCACCATTCACTTGGCATATCTTGAATCTCTATGGAAATGGAATATTATTTATTTGGGTGGAATATTTGTATACCATGTTTGAAGTTACAACATGATGATGTATTATAACATGACAGGGCCTCGAACATTGATTATGATACTTGTTGAATTTGATTATAATTATGAGATTGTGGAATCTTGTATACTTATATGTAAGATGTGTGTAATAGATTATAAGCATGATAAGGATATTGTGAGTGAATTACTTACATGAATTGTTTGTTTAAGCTTGCATGAATGAATTCTTTTGTCATATGACTATGAAAGTATCTATTGTATTGCTATGGAGTTTTCCTATTGAGCACCCAAGCTCATTCCTATTGATGTAACAAGTGAACTCCTCGAGTGATGTGGACTTGCTGGAGAGACTCTGGAGTGTAGATTTGTTTCATAGACTATGTTTTATTTCATGCTTTTGACCCCCTGTGAGAAATGTGGTTTTAATCATTTAATGGTTGCGGGTACTTTAGACTTTGTGGGTTTTATCGTATTGGCACTACTAAGGTTTTAATTTTATCAGACTTCTGCTGGTTTGTATGGTGTGCTCTGTGTAATCATGACATTGTTATTGGTTAAGAATGTGATTGATTTGGCAACCGCATCCATTGATTGGATCCGAATGTCAATCCCTTTGAAATCCTCGAGATCCCATATCTCGAATTGGGGGCGTGACAAAATCACCTTCCCTAAATCTCTCCTTAATCATACGCACCGACCAAGGATTCTCTTTAGATTCATTCCATAACTTAACACTATTCATATGGAAACTCTCCCTTATCTTTCTAATTCAAATTTGAATCAATCTAAAATTACTAAATTAACCATGGACCTAAACATAGGTCTACACGACCATATCTGAACCAAACCCACTAACTCAGGTCAAAATCCAACTTAATTATACCATACTCTACATACTTTTCTGAATTATAGTTTGACCCCAATTCTGCAATATTATTATCACAACCAGTTCACATATACCCTCAATTCTATTTAGATTCACACATTAACTTATCTTAATGCTTATTATCTTTTCTAAATCAACTAATTCAAGTTTCCTTACATTAATTAAAGGTATAAAACAATCAATTAAGATTCTAGATTTCATTCATAGTATTTAATTTATTTCTAGGTTCAGGTCACTACAACATATCAATTGCTTCCATTGTGATTTATCATTTTTCATTCTGTTGTTTGGATTTCCATCCCTTAGAAAGGGGTGAGAGTGTCAGTTGCAATTCCTTAGGGTGTCTAGGGACGTTTACCCTGGAATTGAGGTGTGACAAATAAGAACCCGAACTCATGAGTTAATTTGGGTTTGGATTTGGTCCGAACTCACTTTTAAGCCCAAAGTTGAGTTCGGGCTAGGTTTGGGCTGACGTTTTACAGCCCCAAAAGCCCATATATATAATGTTATTTTACCACTACAAAAATATATGTTCTTTTTTCGTCTTTTTATTTTTTATTTTTATCTTTTTTTAGCCTTTTAGGCATCGCCCGCACCAACACATATGAAGAATATGAAAATATAATTATCTTCTTTTTCTTTTTTCTTTATTAATTTTTATCCTTTTTATTTATTTTGGACCGGGCCGAGTTGGGTAGAACCGATCCAGCCTACTTCTTAGAGTCTTGGTATGCTTTTTACCAGTTGAGCAAGTTTTAATCATAAGACCAACGATTTTGCAAGTCAATCTAAAAAGAGGAATGGGAAAACTACCTACAGCCTCTACTTTAGAAAAGAAACTACCAAAACGTCCTATTTAATTTTAAAATTACCAAATGGTCCTTTGTCATGTTATGTAGATATGATAGAGGTTAAAATGACCAATATTCCCACTTTATTATTGGGTACAAGTCTTTATAGTGAGGTACAAGTCATTATGGTGAGGTACAAATCTGGTTACAGTGAGCTACAAGTTTGTCTACAGTGAGGTACAAGTCTACTTATTGTAACTTGCCATGTGTACTTGAATTTGCCACATTGTAATGACCTAAACTCGTTATTAGGATTTTCCCTTTTTATTTATTAATTTTCTGTATTTATTTCGTATTTAATTTCATGTGTTTAATTGATTAATTAGCTTAG
>JAUPMG010252741.1:0-36615 GCA_031762675.1 Pachysandra terminalis | reverse complement strand
AAAACAGAATACAGCATCACGTGGAATGCAAACTCAAAATCCTTGTTGATTCTAGAAGAATCTGGCGTCATCTCACAACTGGTCAAATCGTAAGATTCTCTAAAGAATATTTACAACTGATGTGTAAATATTCTAGAGACTAAACTAAGGACCCTTCAGATTGCATAAAGAGATTATGGTACAGTTGGTCTCTCATGAAGATAGTTTCTGAATCTCAGAAGATCTACAAATCTGTGATAGTAGAAATATTCTAGTAAATATTTGATTTAAGCAAGAGATCAACCACACAAGGATTTCTTCCTATTATTGTTGCTAATCAATGGCAAGAGGCGGTTACCTATAGGGGGATATTTTGAGAAGATTCTTGATTGAGATAAAAAAGATTTGGATGAGAATTTGAATAGATTGTTATTTGATTTCAAATCTCACGTTGGTGATCTACTGCAACAAAGTGTTACAAGTGTAGCAACAATTAGTAATCCGAGATTCTGGAGAAGATCTTTTACCTTCATTATAAGTAAACATCAAGCTACGTGAAGAAGGTTAACTCTCCAAGATATTCAAGAATATCATATGAGTATTTGATAGTTCTTCGAGAGAAGAACTTTAAGTCTTCAAGAGAAGGCGGCTACAGATTGAAGGGACTTAAATCATGCAATACAGTTCTTGAGGAGAAGAACTTTGAGTCTTCTGGAGAAGGCGACTGCAGATTGAAGGGAGTTCAATCCTGCATGCATAAGACGAGGGGAGCTCGCTGAACAAGTCTCTGGAGTAGATTCTACACAATGGCGACAGAATTCAAAGAGAGAGTCTTTAATTTGTGTAAGGCAAAATTGGTGTATGTAATCTCTTTTGTTCTAGTGGATTGTTCATCATCTGGACGCGGTCCCGAGGATTAGATTGATACCGAACCTCGTTAAAATTTCCCATGTTATCATCTTGTTTTACATTAGATAACTTTAATTAATCTAACATTCACTGGAATTTTGATTAATTTATACAACTGGACCTAACACTAACCAATTCTCATGCTTTGACTTTCATTCATCCTAACATCATACCACATAATTCATGTCATGATACAACCCTTTAGAATCACATTCACATATAATATCATCCCATACATAGTCAGTTTATATTGAAAGCTAGGCAGTTTACACACTTTGTTACACAAAACCTTATACAGGTACTTCGCACACAAATCGAGACCCCACACACAATAAAAATAGTCTCATGAAGCTCTCCATGAAATTGCAAATCATTTGGAGCTTCGCAGGTGCTCGGTAGCTACCGAGCTACCTGCCAAATGCCATTTTCCCAATTTTGACACCTATTTAATATTTAATTCATATCTATTTTATACTCATCAGATTGATCCAAAACTTAAACCATTGTACTTCTAACTAACAGGGGAATCCATGAAAAATATAAAATAAATATTTCAATCTTGGTAGAAGTTTCAGTAGATGCCGGGCTTGCTGCCGAGGTACCTCTCGGCAGCAAGGCTCAAGACTTTGCTCTACTCGGCAACTGCCGAGCTTCCTTTCGAACAGGAAATCTCAGCCTAGAAAATTGTTCTCTCTAGGGCTTCGTGCCCAAACTTTCATACACCACAATTTAGGTTTTTAAGCATAAAAAATCTTGAAATACATCATCATAAATTAAATTAACATGCTATAAATAAAACTCAACTTCAATTAAAGGATCAACAAGATGAAATCACTAAATTTTCATGAATCAAAGTTCATAAACTACGATTTCTTCCCAATTTTTATAATTGAACAATTATAGACATAATCATCACACAACATAGAAAATCCATAGATTATATGCATAAGTCAACCACATGCAACATCGTGAGCCTATATGCATTATTCTATATAATTATTATATTCTACAAACATGCCTACCGTAGAAACTAAGGAAATTCCTACCTCTCTTCCTTAGCTTTTTCTGCAACTCTTGGAATCGGAAAATCACCACAAATCTCTTCTGGGGATCTCTTTCTTCCTTAGCCTTATTTCCTCTTCTTCTTTCTTCTTTCCCCTTTTCTCTTCTCTCTTTCGTTCTCTTCTCTTCTTCTTCTTTCCTTATTTGGTCGTGTGATATGACAAAGGGATGTGGTAGTGGAAAAATTTCCCACAATCCCACATATCCTATTTAGAAGGGTAGTGGTAGTTAAGGAGATTTCCATCCATCTCTTTAATTGATGAAAATTCAAACTAATAGAGAAAGACACGTCTAACCTTCCTTTCTTGGGCCATACAACCAGCCCAAGTGCACACTAAGCCACATGTTGGGCCCAAGCCCTAATTCCCTTAAGTTTTGAATTTATATAAGTGACCCCACTATCTTCCATTATTAACATATAAATCCCTAAAGTCAAATCTAATGTTCACTTCTATGTTCTTTTCACCTAGGTAACATAAACCTAGAGCTCTGATACCAATGTGTCACACCCTGGATCCGAGATGTATGATCTCGAGGATTCACAAGGGAATGACCTTCAGATCCAAAACCATGGATGTGGCCAAATCAACAAATAACCTGGGATACAATAGACCATACTAAATATACCGGAAGTCTGATAAAATTTAAACAAACTCTATTAACTAAAATCCACAATCATGAGCAAAATTCTAATCAAACCAACATTTACATTGTTACTGCCCACTAAGAGTCAAAACATAACTATTAAAATCTATCAAGGTCCATCAACGATTCCTAATTCTTAAAGCTTCCTTGTCTTATTCACAGCTAGTTAAGGCCTTCCATCCTGGTCATACCACCTCTCTAATGGTCCATCTGTTTCAACAAAAGGGTTCAGCTTGGAGGCCTAGTAGGAATAATCTAAAGTAATTACAACAGTTATTTTCATAATCATATAATGAGATAGGTTAATTCATGCAATTTATCACTCATCTTAATATCATGTTATAGTTTTCATATATTCATCATCACAATCATAATCATACTCATAATCACAACCATAATCATATCCACAGTTATAGTCATAATCACAGTCATAATCATATCCACAGTTATAGTCACAATCACGGTCATAATCCAATTTATCATCATGCTCATCATAAACAATTACCGATATCATCATGAAGTCTGCCATGCCACACATTTAAGCACAAGCCATATAGACTTCATGTACTCATGCACCCTGTCATGATACATACCCATATCCAAGGCTACCAACTCCTATGGCACCTTCTCAATAGTGTCAGTTCACTCTTGTTTATCATCATACCATTAAAAACACAAGCACTCACATTCACACATCAATGAGTAGTTCACATAGTAATCACAGATCACACCAAAGTCAAACACCTAGTCACACAACACACAATACACCCGAATCACATAAAATCACTGCAATGCAGTACATGCAGATGGATGCTATAAGGATACAGATGACGAGCACACACAATCGAGAACACAATGAAATAGGATGCAATGCAAATGATGCTATAAAATGATGCAAGAATGCAAGGGTGTTAGGCTAGGCCTAACTATGAACTCCGATCATATCACTGTTAGTAATCATTTCTTTTAGGGGATAATACCCAAGGTATAGAATGCCACCCTCTTTCCTTTCAAGGGATAAGACCCAAGGCAGGAAATCCGTCATCTTTCCTTTCAAGGGATGGTACCCTAGGTAGGAAATCTATCTTCTTTTGTTTCAGGGGATGATACCCCAGGCAGCAAATATGCCCTCTTTTCTTTCAGGGGATGGTACCCTAGGCAGGAAATGTGCCTTCTTTGCTTTAAGGGGATGGAACCTTAGGCAACAAATCTGTCATCTTTTCTTTCAGGGGATGGTACCCTAGGCAGGAAATCTGCCCTCTTTCCTTTTGAGATGTACCCTAGGTAGGAAATTTACCTTCACAAAAACAATCAACATATACATCATGTCTCACACACAACACAAGGATCATCAGTGAGTGCATCTAGCATCACTCTCAAATACTCATAATTCAGAAAATATACATAGGACCCACATACCATACACACAGTAATTTACCAAAATTGAGGCATTATTCACCCTAAATTCACACCATATAGTTCACGTCATGATACAACCATTTAAAAATCACTTTCATACATAATATCACACATACACAGTCAGTTCATATTGAAAACTAGGCAATTGCCACACTTTCTTGCACAAAACCTTACACAAGTACTTCAAACACAAACCAAGACCACACACACACCCAAAATACTCTCATGGATATTTTCATGAATTTTCAAGTCATTTGGAGCTCGGTAGCTACCGAGCTACCTACCAAGTTTTGACACATCTTTGGTATTTTAATCATAACTATTTATATACTCATCGGATTGACCTAAAACTTGAACCATTATGTTCCTAACAAACAAAGGAATCCTACAAAAATATAAGTTAAATTATATGAGTTCGGAAAGTGGCTCAAAAGCTACCAAAGCTCGATACGAAGGGAAAAACTTTTGGGGGGGGGGGGGGGGGTTCCCAGCCTTGACGTACGTTTGGTAGTTTAATTGTAACTAATTAAATACTTATTAGAACCACCTTAAAATTAGACCATTGGGTTCCTAAAAAATATGGGAATTCCATAAAAATATAAAATAAATAATCCAAAGTTCGGTAGATAGGATCGGTAGCTGTCGAGCCTCGATAGGAAGGATAGAAACTTTTGGAGTTTCAGCAGGTGGCACGGTAGCTGCCGAGCTACCTGCCGAGGCCTGTTTCACCTTCGACATTTGTTCAGTGTTTTGACCATAAGTAATTATGTACTTCTCAGAATTGCTTCAAAGTTATTGCTTTATGTTCCTAACTAACAGAAGAAGCACAAAAAATATTAAATGAATTATCTAAGATTGGAAACAGGCTCGATGGGACCGAGAATCCTACTGAGGCTTAATTTTTAGCCCAGAAATTTTCAGATTTCCTAGGGCTTTGTGTCCAACTTAACTTGAACTTAATTTCACATTTTTCGCGTACCAAATATATAATATACTAGCAGACATCAATTCATCATACCACAATGATTTAAACTAAGATTATACATGTGAGATTCAATATAAAAGTCATGATTCAAGCATACAAATACATATTTTTCGTATCAAGAAATAAAACTCAATATAAGCATGGATAGGTTGTGTCCTTATGCAAGAAGGACAAGTGGTGGCTTACGCCTCCAGACAACTCAAGGTGCATAAGTGTAATTACCCAACGCATGACCTAGAGTCAGCTGCAGTAGTGTTCGCACTGAAACTGCGGAAACACTATCTCTATGGAGAAGACTTTGAACTCTTCACCGATCATAAGAGTTTGAAGTACTTGTTCACGCAGAAAGAACTGAATATGAGACAGAGAATGTGGATTAAATTAGTCAACGACGACATCATGACTTTTCAGTACCACCCGGGTAAAGCAAACGTTGTTGCGGATGCATTGAGCAGGAAGCCCCATAATATGTTATCTTGTTTGTTGATGCAAGAATAGAGTTTGGTTAAAGCCTTCAGTAGCCTGAATGTCCAAGCTAATGGAAAAGGGAGTGGAGGGCTATTATTGAGCTTAGTAGCGAGACCATCGATTATGGACAGGATTGAGCAAGGGCAGAAAACGAATCTAGAATTACAGTCGTTGGCAGCAGATGAGTCAAAGCCAGACTGAGTGTTATTGGCGGATGGAGTGATCAGATATCGGGGAAAACACTGTATTCTGAAGGACGAGACGATTCGGAATGAGATTTTTGGAGAGGCGCATAAGTGCAGGTATTCCATCCACCCTGGCGGTACAAAGATGTATCGGGACTTGAAGAAAGCTTATTGGTGGTCTAGTATGAAGAGAGATGTAGCTCAATTTGTGGCTTGATGCCTTATGTGTCAGCAACTCAAGGCTGAACATATGAGAACAACCGGATTACTTTAGCCATTACCCATTGCGGAATGAAAGTGGGAACATGTGACTATGGACTTCATAGTCACTTATTGCCTGTGAAGGTTACAGCTTCCAGAGATGAGTTGACACGGCTATACGTCAAGGAAATGGTCAGAATACACGGGTTGCCAGTTAGCATCGTATCTGATTGGGATACCAGATTCACATCAGAATTTTGGGTGAGCTTGCAGAAAGCATTGGGCACTCAATTATATTTCATCACTACCTTCCACCCATAGACAGACGGATAGACCAAAAGGTCAACCAGATACTTGAGGATATGCTAAGGGCTTCTGTATTGGATTTCAAGGGAAATTGGAGTGACCATCTCCCTTTGGTGGAATTCTCCTATAACAACAGTTACCAGTAGAGTATTGGGATGGCACTATTTGAGGCATTATATGGAAGGTCATGTAGGTTGCCCGCATGTTGGACTGAAGTGGGCGAGGGTAGCATACTTGGACAGGAAATCATCCAAGAAACAACTTAAAAGGTGAAAACTATCCGGAAAAGACTATTAGCAGCTCAAAGTAGACAGAAAAGTTATGCAGATCGTAGAAGACGAGAGTTGGAGTTTGAAGTGGGAAATCATGTGTTTTCGAAAGTATCACCAATGAAAGGTGTGATGAGATTCGAAAAGAAGGGGAAGCTAGCACCTCGCTTTGTTGGACCCTTCAAGATATTGGAACGCATAGGTAAGGTGACATATCGTCTAGCTTTACCGTATTAGTTGGGAGCAGTCCACAATGTCTTCCACTTCTCAATGCTAAGGAAATATGAACCGGATCCTACGCATGTCATTGATTGGATTGAGTTACCATTAGAAGAGGATGTGACATATGAAGAAGCACCGGTGAGGCTCATGGACCGGAAAGAACAAATATTGAGGACAAAGACCATTCCCCTAGTGAAAGTGCAATGGATTCATCATGATGAAGCAGAAGCTTCTTGGGAATTAGAATCGGAGATTCGGAGGAGATACTCAACGTTGTTCGATAACCAAGGTATGTACTAAATTTCAAGAACGAAATGTCCTAAAGGGGGGAGAATGTAATGACCCTGACCCTACCATTTAATTTGATGATTAAATGGTAGTTAATCCTATTATAAACTTTAGGATTTAAATGATATAAGAGGGGGGGATGGATTGGACCTTTATGTGAATTTGAATAAATGGGGTAAATTTGTGTAATTTATGTGAATTAGGTGGACTAGGCTTGAACCCCACTCAATGAACTCAACTAGAACTATGGGCTGGCCAAATAAGCCCATTGGGCCAACGTAAGGCTAAATAAGTAAATTCTCTTTTGTTTGAATTAATTTGATTTGAATTAGTAGAGATAATGGAATCTCCCACTAACCCACGTACCATCCAAATAGGGAGAGAGAAACTACCCTGTTGTCTCACTCGTCCAAAATAGTAGAGAGAGAAGGAAGAAATCTGGGTTAAGAAGAAAAGAAAAGAGAGGGAAGACCATAACCTATTGGCTAACCCTGCTTCTTTTCCTCTTTTGGATAGAGGTGCAGCTAGTGAGGGGAAGGGATGTCTGCCTTGTGCTTTGACCCTATCCACTTCCCCCCTGATCTTCCTGCCCCCCTGCAGCCCCCTGTCCTTAGCCCTGGCAAGGAGCTATTGACCAGCCCTGGGAAACTACCTGTTAAGGTTAATTCTGGTCTAGCTTTGGGGAAACCCCTATCTACTATTATTTCCACGTCCCTCCCCTGTTCTCCTGCCCTGATTCTGGCCCAAGATTATGGACCATCACCTTGTCTACAGCAAGTTTCTAGGGGCAGCGAGCTGCCCTCCAGGTCGACTCCTGGTTTGACAGGCACTTTCCCTGCCAGCTCTCCCCCTCCATCACAACCTCTAACTGCTCCGCGTGCTTGGTCCAGTCTGTTCACTAATTCTGCTCCACCTTCCCATACCAAGCTGTCATACTTTCCTCCCTCACTCAAGGATGGAAGACAACTAGTTTGCCCCCTAACGAGGTTATTGATGCAGGTATAGCCCTGTGGGAAAGCACCTTGGTGGGGCACTTCCTTAAAAAGACTACCATTGCTTGTAGTGCAGTCTTTTGCCCAGAAGTTAATGTTGAAGTTACTTCTAACAATAATGGATTCTATTTCTTTAGATTTTCCAGCAAGGATATCAGAGATAAGGTCCTTGCATCTGGTCCATGGCATTTAGCTGGTAAACTACTAATCCAGCGAGAGTGGAGGCCTAAGATGCCATTGGTCAAAGAAAGTCTCAATATCATTCCTGTTTGGATCAAACTCTACAATGTTCCTCCTGAGCTTTGGACTTCAGAAGGCCTTAGCTATGTAGCAAGTGCTGTGGGAGTTCCTCTCAATGTTGATACACCCACTAGGAATCATTCACTGATGAATTTTGCCAAGGTTTGTGTTGAGATCACTACTGAGTCAGAACTTCCCAACAACTTTTCACTTAATATCTCAGGCAACACTTTTATTGAGGAACTCATCGATATTGAAGTTGAGTATATGTGGAAACCTCAGGTGTGTGCCCATTGCAAGTGTTTTGGACATGGGACTAAGGCCTGCCCTACTGCTGCTAAGGTGCCTAAGAAGTGGGTGCCTACTGGAAGGTTGTGAACTTGGACATTAATCAAGTTGAAGATCAATTACAACCCCCCCCCCCCTCCAGTCCCTATGGATGGTGTCTCACCCCACAGCCAGCTTTGTGAGACAAACAGGAGTGAACCTCACACCATAAGCAAAAACACCCCTGCCCCTAGATTATCAGTTGAGCATTATGGCAGTGGCATTGGAGAGGAGTTCTTCTCTCATACAGATGCTCTCAACACTTCTGAGAATCAAAACATGCCAAGTCATGGCAGCATTGTGAAGGCCATTGAACCTCACACCATTAGCAAATACACCCCTTCCGTTGGTTTGTCAGATGAGCCTAATGGCAGTGGCACTGGAGAGGGGCTTCTTTCTAATACAGATGCTCACAGCACTTCTGAGAATCAAAACTTTCCTAGTCGTGATAGCATTATGAAGGCCATTATAACCCCTACAATCTACTCAGATCAGTACCTAAATACTTCTACAAGCAAGTTCAGTCTACTCATGGATGTAGGGGAAGCAGATAAGAAGGGTAATGTAGTTCCCCACAATTCTTCTATGGAGCAGATTTCTCCCTTGGCAGGAGTTGATCCCCCCCCCCCCCCGCTCACACCTGTTCTAATGATAAATCTACTTCGCTGGAACACTAGGGGGCTCAATGACCCTATCAAACAAAAGGAAGTTAGGAGCTTTATTGCATCTCACTCACCTGGTATATTTGCACTGGTTGAAACCAAGGTGACAGCTAATAACTCTGCTAGTATTCTTAATCATATTGCTCCTGGTTGGTCTTGTTATTTGAATTACTCAAATTGTGACAGAGGCAGAATTTGGGAATGTTGGAATGACAGTGTAGTTAGTTTTAATCCTGTCTTTTCTTCCAATCAAGTTGTTCATGGCTCCTTAACATTTAAAGCTAATGATTCCAGTTCCATGATTAGCTTTGTTTATGGCTCGAATGATGCCAATGAGAGAAAGGCTTTTTGGAGGGACATTAAAAATCTGCAAACTAATTCTCCTTGGATCCTGGCTGGGGAATTCAATGTTTTTAAATATAATAGTGAGAAGCTTGGTGGAACGGATATCAACAGACAGGCCACTAAGGAATTTAATGACTGTATTGATCATTTAGAACTCACTGACTTGAAGTATAAGGGTTGACTCTTTACTTAGAATGACAGAAGCCAAACAACTGAAAGGATTCTCTGCAAGTTGGATAGAGTGATAGTTAATCATGCTTGGCTCCATCAGTTCATGGATTCTGAGGCTGAATTTCTTCCCCCAGGAGTTTCTGACCACTCCCCTATGCTGATAAGGGTATTCACTGATGTATCTCATAGGAAAGGCCCTTTCAAATTTTTCAATCACTAGACAAGTCACCCTGATTTCCTTAGAATTGTTGAAGAGTCTTGGGCTGAACGAATATCAGGAACTCCTATGTTTGTCCTTGTCTCCAAGATGAAGCTTCTTAAGCACAAACTAAAATCATGGAGCAAAACTGAATTTTCTGATCTTCAAAAAAGGATTATTTCCACTAAGGAGGAGCTCACTAAACTTCGAGTGGACTTGATGAGTGGACAAGCTAATCACCTCTATAATCAAGAACCAAATAAGTTTTCTCTATATTGTGCCCTTCTTAGAGCTAATGAGTCCCAATTGAGACAAAAATCCAGAATACTATGGCTTAAAGAAGGGGAAAACAACTCCAAATTTATAAGTCCCTTCTTAGTCATAGATCTAGAAACAGAATCCTATCCATTAGAGATTCTACTGGTATGACTATATTGGGGCATAGCAAGATTGTTGAACAGTTTATCAACTATCACAGGGGTATCCTTGGCACTGCCCACCCCCCTTGGAGCCTACATATGGATCAGCCTAATCTCAACAAGCATTTATTTGATGCCCAAGTGCTGATCTAATTAAGGACATCTCAAACAATGATATTAAGGAATGTCTATTCAGTCTAAAGGATGATAAGACACCTGGCCCTGATGGATACGCCCCCACATTCTTCAAATTTACTTGGGATATCACAGGTTCCCTCTTCTGCCAGGCCATCAAGGATTTTTTCAAATCTGGTAAGCTTTTAAAGCAAATTAACCACACTTGCTTGACACGTGTACCTAAAGGGCCTACTCCCACTATGGTTGCTGACTTTAGACCAATTTCTTGTGTTAATACCTTTTACAAGTGTATTTCAAAGTTATTGGCTAACAAGCTGAAGCATTTACTTGGCGATTTGATTGGGGAGCACCAAAATCCCTTGTCACCCATGAGCTGGTCAATGATTACCACCTCAATAAGGGTAATCCCAGGATAGAATTTAAACTTGATTTGAGGAAAGCATATGACAATGCTAGAAGGGATGCTATTGACAATATGTTAGCTGCTTGGAAATTCCTCATCAAGTTTAGGGGGTGGATTAAGGAGCTAATTATTACTGTCACCTATTCTTTATCCATCAATGGATCTTTGAATGGATTCTTCAAGGGGCAAAAAGGCCTGAGACAGGGGGACCCTCTCTCACCATACCTGTTTGTTATGTTAATGAAATACCTTGACTGTTGTATTTTGAAGACAACTTTGAGTCAGGAATTCACATATCACCCTAAGTGCCTAAGCCCAAGCATTACTCACATCTGCTTTGCTGATGATCTATTTATGTTTGCTGCTCGAGACCTTCAGTCTGCTAGACTTCTCAAGGATGCTAGGGATGATTTCAATGTTTTCACTGGCCTATCAGTAAACTACACCAAATCTCAGTTGTTTGCAGCTGTTGTTCAGCCTGAAATTCTTGATCAGATCAAGACTATTTGGGGTATTACTGAGGGAAAGCTTCCCATTAATTATCTGGGAGTACCTCTAATCTCTACAAGGCTTAAGATTAGGGACTGTAAGGATCTCATTGATAGAACTAGCAGGACAGTCCAAAGTTGGAAATTCAAAACCATGAGTTATGGTGGCAGACTTGAACTGATTAAATCAGTTCTCTTCTCAATTCAGATCCACTGGAGTTCTAATATTCTGCTCCCAAAGAAAATCCTTCAAATATTGAATCAGATATGCTACAGGTTTCTTTGGGATGGGAATGACCAGAAAAATAAGATGTCCAAGGTGGCCTGGAAGGATATCTGCCTTCCAAAGAATGAAGGGGGTTTGGGGCTATCTAATGCTGTTCAATGGAATCAAGTTGCTTTATACAAGCTGGTATGGCAAATTATTAGTAGAAAGCAATCTTTATGGAGGAAGTGGGTCCATGCAAATCTAATAAAAACTAAGTGTTTCTGGGCTCTTAAACCTCCCACCAGTTGTTCTTGGTCTTGGAGAAAGATCTTACAGTCTAGAGAGAAGGTAAGATACCTATGCCAGTTCAAGGTTACTAATGGAAACGATATTTAGCTGTGGAGGGATATGTGGCACCCCAACAACCCTCTCCTTAATCATATTACCCCTAGAACCTTATATAATGCTGAGTTTAATATTGATGATAAGGTGGACAGGTTGATCTCTAATAGTCACTGGGTTTCTGGTACTGACCCCAATCTGCAGTATTTACGGGATCAGCTTTCCTCCATCCCTCTAAACAACTATCAAGCTAATAAACTGATCTGGGTTCCATCCAAATATGGGGAGTTTTCAACTAAGGAGACCTGGGAGCACTGTAGAAGTCGTGGAAAACCTGTGATTTGGGCCCCCTAATCTGATTTAAAGGGGTTGCTCCAAAACACAGATTTATTGCTTGGTTAGCCTTGAGAGGAAGACTATTAACCCAAGACAAGTTGATGAGATTGGGCATCATTAATCAATCTTGTTGCTCTCTATGTAGAACATATTTTGAATCTGTGGAGCACTTATTCTTTGATTGCCCCTTCACTTCTTGGGTGTGGCATCATCTCCTAGTACAATCTGGTATTCACTAAACAACTTTGGTATGGCCTAAAGAAATTACTTGGTATTCCCATAATTTGAGTGGATCTGATCTGAAGGCTAAGATCCTCTACCTTAGCTTCAATGCAGTAATCTATTTCTGATGGCAGGAAAGAAATGCAAGGGTGTTCAAGGCCCAATGTACAGACAAAGCACACATACTGGAAGACATCAAGAATACCTTAAGGCAGACGGTCACTACAAGGAACTGGACTGTTCAAGACACTACTGCTAACAGATATTTCTGTTATAATTGGAGAATTCAACCCATGTTTGTTCAATGAGTATTGTCATAGGATGATGTAATTTTTTTTGCTACTAGTCTACCCCTAAGTGTTAGGTGTTGTTTGTGTGGCTACTTTCCACATTCCCTTGTACAGCTCTAATTTTCACTTTATAAAACCTTACTTTCAAAAAAAAAAAAAATAGAGAGGGAAGAAATTTGTGTTTGAAGAAAAAGGAAGAAGGAAGAAAAAGGAACTGTTGATCACCTAGTGCTAGAAAGGTTGTAGGGATCATATCTAAGAAGGAAAAAGGTAGGGATTCCTTTGATCTTACAGTAGTCATGTTCACGAATCATAGCAATGCTATATATATAGGGATAATGAATTATCTCTTGATTTGAAGCATGATTAGACTAGTAATCTAGTAGAATGAGAGTTGAATGAATTTCATTTTAGTTGTTTGTATGATTAGCATGCCTAAATCTATTATTGTTGTGTTTATGATGATCTTACATGTTCATATGATTTATTTATGCTTTCTGAGATTTTTGTTAGTATGTTGATTGATTTTGTAATGTAGATCTGTTTACATAAACTAGATTTTGATATATTAGGTATTGATCACTAGTACAATGATTAGAAACTAATAATTATGGTTTAGAACTCTAGAAATATGTATTTTGGGTTATGAGCACGAAGCCGTAGGAGAAAAACCCAGATCTTGGCTAAATTTCTCATTCAGTAGGACTCTCGGTAGATGCCAAGACATCTACCGAAAATCCCAGAGAATTGCAAGCTCTCGGGACATTCTACCGAGGCTCAGTAGGCACCTCGGCAGATACCGAGGATCTACCGAGCCCCAATTGAGGTCAAATTAAAGGGAATGTTCCCTTGGGGTGTTGTACACATGCCTATGTGGTTGATTTGTGTGCAAAAGAGGTGGTTATGGTAAAGTGTATGAGAAGGTTTGAAACTCAGGAAAATAGGGTAGTCCTGGATGAGATATATGGAGATTTTGACTTCAATAAGTTGGATATGGATATAGAACTACAAGGTAGGATTGGAATGATTAGAAATGTTTGCATAGGAATTTGAAAGGTTTGAGTGGTGCTTGTGGCACTCGCTGTTTTGACTTGTGCTTGGTGCTGATGATGATTATACGATGTATGAGAGTACTGAGAGTATCCACAAATTTATGAATGATTGGTAGTGTTATATGGATTGTATGGTTTGGATTTTGTTCGTGTAAAGGTGTGTTTCCACCGTGGGTGAAAGTCCCTAAAGGAATAGTACTGTGTACAGGTGTGTTTTCACCGTGGGTGAAAGTCCCTAAAGGAATGGTACTGTGTACAGGTGTGTTTCCACCGTGGGTGAAAGTCCCTGAAGGAATGGTTTGGTCTATTGGTGTATTCTACCCTGAGGTGCAAGTCCCTTAAAGAATAAGAATAGTGGCATTCTACCGTGTGTGCAAGTCCCTAAAAGAATGAGTTGAATGGTTGTGAGATTGATGAGCCTGTGATTGGGCTAGGCATGATTACCCCTGCATTGCATTGCACATCATCCTCATTTCATAATTGCACCATACCACTTGCATTGCATTGCATATGTTGATTGAAGTGATTGTTTGTGCATCTTCATATGCTGACTTTTTTGTACCTGTGTTGTTTTTGTGTTTGGGCCGTATTTGTTTGACAAGGTGGGACCATGTGGTTATTGGTCGTAGCATGGTGGGACCTTGTGGTGGTTACTGGTCATAGCATGGTGGGACCATGTGGTTATTGGTCGTAGGATGGTGAGACCATGTGGTTGTTTGTGAACATAGTGGAACTATGTGTTGTCTTGCGATACTTGTTTGCTTGTGTTACATGGTGGGACCATGTAGATGTTTGTTGTGGCATAGTAAAACTATGTAGTTTATGTGTAGAACATGATGGGATCATGTGGGTTATATTTTGACATAGTGGGACTATGAGGATTGGGCTAGAATGCATGATGGGATCATGTGTGCCCTGTGATATATCATGGTGGGACCATGTGAACAGTTAATATGATATGACTTGATTGCTTGTATGCTTTTCAATGTGAAATGAGATTGTCATGTAGAATGTAATATATGTATTAATTATGTGAGATTTAGTATGATGATGAGCATGCTATATATCGGACTGTGGTATTACGTGATGATTGAATTTGCATGAATTAACTGTGTTGTTATGTATGCATGAAGATAATTATTGTAATTTTGTTGGTTTCTCTGCTTCGGCCGACCCTTAACATGAAACATGTAATTAGTTCGTATGACTGGCTTGCATGGAGAGGAGACTCTTTTGATTTAGTTACTTGACATTTTATTTTAGTTTTTATGGATTTGGTTTTGACCCCCGGTGGATGTGGACTTGTGACAGATGATATTTTATTTACATTGTGGGTTTATAGCTTGACGGACTTGAGTTGAGCTACATGTTTGATTTTAATTGAGACTTCTGTCGTTTATTATTTCTTTTAGACTCTGATTAACTAGGATGTTGGTTAAGTTTTGTGGCTGGATATCCGCGTCCACATGGTGGATACGAAGGTTATTCCCTTGGAGTCCTCGAGATCCTATATCTCGAATTTGGGGCGTGACATCTTCCTTCTTGGAAAATCGACCTCGATGAAATCCACATCGCGCGACTCAATTTGTATTAGACCCCCATCGGTCTGTCCATGAAAACAAATGTAGCCCTTAAAGTGCTCGGAGTATCTCACAAAGATGCACTTAACGGTTCATTTGTCTAGATTTCTTATCTGGTGGGAAGACACATGAACTTGAACTACCAATCCCCATGGTCTCATGTAAGTCAGGACATGTGCCTGCTTATCCATAACTGGTATGGTGTGCAAGGAGCGGACTTTGTATGGACACGGTTTAGAATGTAGGTTGAAGTCATAAGTGTCTCCCCAAAAGCTAATGGGTAGGTTCACATACTCCATCATCGACCTCATCATGTCTAATAAAGTATGGCTTATTCTCTTTGCAACACTATTTATTCAGGTGTACTAGGGATCGTCAACTGGTTACAGATTCCTTTTTCATCACATAACTCTAGGAATAAATCCGATAAATATTCATGTCCTCTACCAATATAGAGATAATGTGTCGATCCAATTGGTTCTCAACTTCAGCAACAAATCGTCTACAACAATCTAATGCTTCTGACTTGAAGAAAACCAATTACATGTAGCAGAATCACATGTAATCATTGATAAATGTGATGACATAGGACTCTCTATGTTGTGTCCTAACATTAATCAATCCGCAAATATTAGAATGGATTAACTCTAAAGTTGTAAATGCTCTCACTGCCTTATCGAATAGTATCCTACAGAACTTACCATCCAAATAATGCTCAGATGTGGATAATTGAACTTTGATGAGAGATCATAATAGACCTTCTTCTGCCAATCTATTCATCCTCTCTAGCCCAATGTGGTCTAGTCAAGCATGCTATCTCAATGAATCAGAAATAATATCATCATTATTGGAATTCAAATAAGAAACCAAATTATCATTACTAAAATTTTCAATATCCAGTTTGAACAACACATCAAAAATAAATCATCTATCATATAAAATTGGATCTAAAGAAATAAAAACACAGTATCCACTAAATATAATAGAAAAATATGGTCTAAGCAACTCTACTATTGCTATAAGACTACAACGAATGATGGGAGCATAGAGTATGTCATGAACCATCAGTACGCGGTTCTCTTGCATCTTGAGTAGGTACGTGCTAACTCTTAGCACATCCATGCTGGTACTATTCCTCATGTATGCCTTTTGACTCCTTACTGGTATCCTTCTGTGATCCATGAACCCATCTCTCTTTGGCTATATGTCTGCTTGCTCCGGAATCTACAATCCAGTTAGGACTAGAATGATCAATCATGACCTCGGTGCAAACATGCAATGAAATCAAGAGGTGGGGTTAGTTCATACTTTCTTTTTCTCAGTACAATCACGAGTGAAGTATCCAAACTTGTCACAGCTATAACAGATCACTTTGGACATGCCTTTCTTTCCACCACGCTTCCCTTTAGGGGGCTTGGTATCTCTTCATGTCTTAGGCTCTTTCTCAATTGTATCCCCGTTTGGGGGCGCCTTACCCTTGTACTTGCACCTAGACATAGATGACTTGTGCTTCGTTAATTCAGCTAAGAGTGCAGTGTTGTTAGACCTTGCAGTCTGACACTATGCCTCGAGCTCAAGATGATGTGCCAAATTAATGAACATTTTAATGTTCTCATTGTGCATCATGGTGAGCTTGTTGTGATCCACAAATCAGGTAGGGATCTTGGAACAACGAGAGTCAGTTGTTCCCAATGACATTCAGATGCTCAAGTATACTGATGTTGGGAGCCATATTGTATGTTTAAAATTTTATCATTAATGCACGTATTTTGGTGGCCGAGGTACTTGAGAATGCAAGTTTCAGTGGGTTTTACATTTCTTGTGCAGTCTTATAGGCATCGAATTTGCCAATCAAATCATTGTACATGTTGCTCAATATAGTAAAGCACGCACAACGATCTTTCTTGGCCCATGTCTGATAGGTCTCCATATCTATACGGTATTGGACAGTGGATCCCTCCTTAGGATAGGCTAGACTATGTGTTAAATTCTCTAGGGCCTCAAACTCATTTAGGAGATATTGGATTTTCCTATGCCATATGTCATAAATCTTTCCATCTAATTTCATCCCTTTATTCATTTCAGCTACTATACTCTTAGATTATATTACCACAATTAAAATCACACAATTAGTTAACATCTCATATACACACATAATTAATTTTACACCATTATCTAAGATTAAACTATAATATTAATCGCTTATTTATCAGGTAAAAAATACACCAGACTATAGGCCGTAATGTATAATCATTACCAATACTATGAAAAATTAAGATCACTTTTAATCCATAATATGCAAAATCTAACTAGGAAATGAAATTATTTCTACTAGTTTTAATTCACATGTTAATCTAATCTAAACATACAAATAATAAATTGAATCATGCCCCAGTACTCTATCAAATAACATATAAAAGGAAAACAATTTAACTCAAATTAAAAAAAAAAAAACAATTTCAACTCTTTTGAGTCCTTTGGTTAACTGAAGGGTACTCTTCGGTTAACCGTGGAGGGCTTCAGTTAGTCTATCGACTAACCAAAGCCTCTTTGGTTGAAACCCTAAATATCACTCAGTTGGGTCTGCTCGATTAATCGAGAAACTTCTTCAATTATTCCAAAAACCCCTTTGATGACTCAAAGGCTAGCTTCTGTTAGTCTTCGGTTGGCCTTCGGTTCATCGAAGAGCTGCTTCGATTAACCGAACAACCCAGTTCGGCTAACTGAAGTCACAGAAATTGGGTATTCTCAAAATATAATTTTAATCCGATTTTAACATACTCATTTTCTCTTCGATCCATCATTGTTTTGGTATTGAAAAGAATTAAGAAACACCCTACAACAATGATGAACACAATGTATAGTTGCACAAACGATCCTTAAATGATCATTGTTGTAATAATGCTTGTATGCAGTTTTTTCTAAAAAAACAAACAAAAACTATATTGATTCTTAAAGAGGTTTCTTGACATACCTCTTATCCAATGAAGATGAATCTTCATTCGCTCTAATACTAATGAAGGATTAATCAAGTTGGATCCCATACCTCTCTATGCACTAACCTAGATATGCAACGGAAGATCTCGATCACGAATCAGAATCGTCCCACATCGGTAAATACGTGATTACTAGAACCACATAAAGATGCCCACACTGAATCAACCGGTGGCTATCATATGGATACCCTAGAAACAACAAGATCTCTAAAGGATGAAGAGATGAGACAGACAGACAGAGAGAGAGAGAGAGAGAGAGAGAGAGAGAGAGAGAGAGAGAGAATCTTAGATCTAAAATTCCACTCATTAGAATTCTGCACGTATTGGATGTTTGTTTTTGGGAAGAGGTTTCCATAAATAGAAACCTCTACTCTACTCCTTGATAAGCACCAACACTCTCTTTATCCCCTAAGGAAGGAGGTTGGTGCTGGTGATTGATAAATCGGTCAATAATTGCTATTTAAGCATGATTTAGCAACTGAAGCCGATAATCTTTTGATGTAGCCAATTTTGAACTGGGTAAGGTCTTCTGAGGTCCGGGAGCATTCCAACCGTTCACCTAAACTGAAGAGTCGGCCTTACGGATGGCACTATATCGAATCCAAAAAGCACAATGCAAGGTAAGAACTAAGGAGACACATGATTTACGGATTGCCCTTTGAGAAGTGATTCTTCAATATAGAGATTTGTAATGTTTCTTTTACATCATAAATATTACAGACCAAGTAAGGAAAGGAAGAAGAAGGTGAATGGTGGGGATTTTGTTCTTTGAAAGAAACCTCTCCTCTCTCTCTCTCTCTCTCTCTCTCTCTCTCTTCTGAGTTGGAGGAGAAAATTCTTCTCAGTATGTCCTTCTCTGTATACTCTCTCTCCATGAGAGAAAAAGTCTCTTGTGTGTTTCTTTCTTTAAGAAGGAAGCCTCCCCCCCTCTCTCTCTCTCGTTCTCCCAGAGAGAAGTGTTGTCCTTTTATGCTCATTTTTTCTTGAGAAAACTTGACAAGACAACCTCTTGTCACATCAATCCAAAGAGAATTGACATAAACGAATAAATGTTAGATGTGGTATCCATGCATCTGATGTGCTATGCATGCATGTGCATGGGTGATAAATGTCATATGTATTGAATGCAAAAATCTATTTTACAATTCATGAAGCAAACTCATAAATGACCAATGAATAGTAACTCGAATGAACAATATTTCAAGTGAATAGCATTTCGAGCAAGTGATGAACAATAATCTCGAAGTGAGGTGAACAGTGTTCTTGAGGGTGATGTGAACAGTGTTCTCGAGGGCGATGTAAACAACGTTCTCGAGTGTGATGTGAACAGTGTTCTCGAGAGTGATATGAACAATGTTCCCGAGGGTGATGTGAATAGTGTTCTCGATGGTGATGTGAGCAATGTTCTCAGACCTTAATTTGGTCTGAAATATGTGATGATATGCTACAAATGAAGCGGAACCATGTGTGTCATTAATGATGTGATGCCACGTGTATACCTAAAAATCAGTCATCATCAGTACCACAAAATAAAAACCAGGCCATAAGGAAGTCTTTACTAGAGTTTATTGAATTGTTACATGACGTGTCTGCTGTATGTATCTACCGAGATCTATTGTAAATGAGTTAAACTCATCGAGTTTGGAATCATTGTTCTGAAAAACATTAGACAATCCAATGGAAAATTATTCCAGCCAACCCAAACTCACAATTTTAACTTTTTAGTTTTGATCAAATCCAAAGACAAATAATGGAAAATTCGTACGCCTAACCCCAAACTCATCATTTTTAGTAGAGCTGGAAATTTCCAAGACGACCCGTATTTTAGCGGGTTTTGGGTTCAACTTTCTAACCCATGAGTCGGTTTGGGGTTAAGGACTTATAATCCACGAATAAACGGATCAGTTTCGGGTTAATCCGTCTTACCCGTCGGATTAGCACTATATATAGACAAAAGTTTATAAACTTTAGTTATTGTATATAAATTGAGTAGCTCTTATATAAGCAATGATAAATTAGGGTTTTGTGCCCTTTCTCTGTAGTCATTTCCTGCCTCACATTCTCATACGACAGAGAAGAACTTAACACTAAAAATTGAAGAGTAAAGGAGGATTTCAACTTTCAATCCCTTACTATTTTCCCTCTTCCTTCTCTCTCATTTTCATACGACAAAAAAGCCGCTTGTATTTTTTTTCGCCTTCTGGTTCTCCTAGATGCAATTTCTTTACTGTAAAAAGAGAGATACAATGAAAAGAAAAGAAGAAGAAAAACTTATCGATTGCAGAATTTTTTATGATTCTGCAAGATGAGCCACTATTCTGGTTTGTATTTACTGAGCATCTTCATCTCTTTTTTTTTCTTTCGGACCGAAGGACCTATGGAGTAAGCTCAATAGATCTAGATGAGCTCTCGGAAGAGGAGGAATTTACACAAAAAATAAGAAAATAACATTTAATATATTATGAAAAATTAAAAAAAAAAAAAAAAATAGACGGGTTAGAGCGGGTTGAGTAATCTCAACCATTTATTATACAAGCGAATTCGAGTTTAGGCTCAAGCGCTTAATATCCTATAGCAATCCAACCCAAACCCGCCTTATTGCCGGCTCTAATTTTTAGTTACCGAACCACAGACCCTTTTTCAGTTTAAACTTCTTTTCAATGATTTAAGTGCATTCACATCATTTTAGTACAGACCCACATGGTAGTAGGTAGTCATTGTTGCAGAACCGCAACGATTTAAATAAAGGGAGAAAATAATAACCAAAGTATCATTGAAACCTTTGGTCAGTGCTCTTCCACATGTTTTACAGTGGTGCTTCCACTATCTTTTCAAAATGGGATAGTACTGGCTCTTGTATATTAAGTCTTGTATATTAAGTGATTGAAAGTAGTAAGAAATGAGTGTATGCATCAGGTAAATGGATAGAAAGCCCAACAAGAGAACCCTCTGTCTCCTCCCTTTGTTTTTTAATGTTCTTTCTCTCATAGTTGCTGCTGCAGGCACGGATGCATACGCATCATTCAACGGTTCAACGAACAGGTTGATGGAGTCGGAAATAAGTCGAAGGTTTCTGGAACAAAAGAGATATATCTCTGTTGGGGCTATGAAGCCAAACCAGCCAGTCTGTAGGGGTGGTGCAAGTGGTGAAGCATATGCTAAAAGTGGGAGCTGTCTTCCTCCCAAGTCTAATTCTCAAACCAGAGGATGCTCGAAGTACTATCGTTGTCGAAACGATATGTGACCTATGAATTTTGTGACTCAACTCATTGTCATACTGAATTTGATCTTTGTACGTGTTGAACTTATGAATTTTGTGATTCAATTCATCATTGTTGTAATGAATCCATAGTTTTTAATTTCTAATTTTCAACGGTTTGCCGTCTCAAACGTAATTGAAATAACAGAATGACGGCTATTTCGGTGAAATAACGGGACAAAAAAAATTTTGCATTTAGAAATTGGATCAAAATTAGATTCTAATGGAAATTTTTTGAATATTCCATAAAAAAAAAAAAAATTATTAGCAATATGTCTGCAAATGTTTTTCCGAATAAAATGACAATTTAATTCAATATGTTTGGATCAACTCAACCTGAATTTGTTCTCGAATAATGTGACAATCTAATTCAATATGCTTTGTCTTTTCGTGAAAAATAAGGTTTGTTGTAATATGCAATGCTACCATATTATCACAGTAGAGTTACATAGACTAAGAAGGATGGTTGCCAAGATCTTTCTACAGATATTGTAACTAGATCAGTTCACAAGTAGGGCCAGTAAACGAGCTGAGCTGAACTTTGCCCCCTTTTGTTCGGACTCGTAAACCTTGAGCAAGACTTTGACTCTTCTCAAGCTCGTTACAAATTTTAGGGCCCAAGATCATCTCAAGCTTGTAAAAGTATTTTGGGCTTAGGCTCGTCTCGCGAATGCTCAACTTGCAAAACCCTTGGCTCGCAAAGAAGCTTAGCTTAATCCATTTACATCATTAGTATAGTTGATGATTGTTATTAAATAGAGTATAATATATTAACATGTATGTTTCATATTAATATAAAATATAAGATAAAAAATATAAATGTATAGTTTTATATAGAAACTGAGCCGAGCATTAACCAAGCTAAGCCTACCCAAGCTTGTTAAAATAATGAGTTTTTTTTTTTTGGGCTCAAGCTTGGCTCACGAGCCTAACTATAGGGATCAAGATCGCCTCATAGGAGCCGAGCTTGATCTTGAGCCGAGATAGCTCGGCTCATTGACAACCCTATTCATAAGTAGTTGAAGACCTCAACCTATATCCAGCTTTTGCAAAGGAACGGGAGGCTGTAGCCTATTTATTACTTTTCCAAGAAATAGGATTGTTGTCGAGGAAAATACAATAAACAGTAATAGATGGCCCAATTAGAATCACAGTAGGATTTAATTTGGAGAGAGTTGCAATGGGATAGAAACATTCCTTGTAAGGACTTAAATCCACTAAAAGGATTTTATTTAATTAATTAGAACTATAAGGGTTGTTTGTAAGAGTAATAAACTGATTTGGGGGTTTTATTGTAACTAACATGGAAATGGGGTAATATGAGTTATTTCTAGAAATTAATTTGAATTGTTGCGCATCCCTCCGTGTGTGGGATCGTGGGCTAGTAATGGGAGGAGAAAAAGGGGATGTTTCTATACACACTTCCCACTCTTTCCCTATAACTCCAGAATTTCTTTGGAGATTGGTTAAGCTTGAGAAGAGAAAAATGAGAGAGAAAGAGAGAGGGAGCACAGATTTAGAATCATAAGCCCTAGATTTTTCCTATGCAGTGAAGAGAAAGAAGAGTAGAAGAAGGGAAGGAAGGAAGAAGAGAAGAGAAAGAAACAATCTGAATTCTTATTACTAATCATAAGTAGAGGTAAGTTAAATCTTATTGAATAGTTCTCTTCTGGCACCATGTCGAGTTTTAGATTCACATTGATTTCAAAGCATGATTAACCTTAGTTATGGGCATATTGATTTCAATGCATGTTGATCTTAATTATTGTGTAAATTGATGTTTAGCATGGTTTAATTTGTGTTATATTGTTGATATGATGATTATGGAGCATTGAAAATGATGATGGTTGAATTTGGTATCAAAAGTTAGATTTTGGGAAACCAGAAAAATACCTAGTTCATGGCCCATCGACAGGCACCGGTATATTAGTGAGCCTGCTGACAGTGATTAAAAATGCACAGAGAATTCCCCACCGGCCGCCACCGGTACACCGGTGAGCCTGACGACAGGGACTATTTTTCAGGCTATTTTGACCAACCGGTAGGCACCGGTACACTGGTGAGCCTACCGATGGATCAACATAGTGGAATTTTGTTGATTTTGATTGGGAATTGTGCCATTTGACTTGGGGCATGAGCCTACCTGCGGAGAATCACTTTGTTGTTCCATGTGGTTGATATCCACCATTTCACTTATTAACTTGACCATATATTGGGGTTGAGACTCCTTTGGGTTGGTATTTGGATTACATAGTACTTGTCTTGTTTTGAAACAATGTGAGAAGCTCATGATGGCCTCTTCGATTATCCGCATGTATGGGCGTGTGGATAGTTTTCATTGGTGGTTATCATTTGGAGTCCTAGTAATAATGCACGCATACTAGGCTTATATGGACTGTTAAGTGAGCTCGGGAGGTGGAAATTACAGATTATCCTAGAGAGGTTTTCTGGTGAGGTTGACTCTACCTGTGGGCTGAAAGGTCCTGCTTAAATAAGGGTAGGAATTTTGCGAGGTCCTATACAGGTTGACTATTCCTTGAGTATTGCACACTCATACAATGAGCATATGGTGGCCTTCGTACCATGGGTTAGCGCCCAGAACGAAGACGGAGCATCCGACTGTTCCTGGTGACTTATGTCCTGAATTTGATTTGATTGAGAAGCTACACATTGAGAGGCACATAACGGAATATATTTGCTTAGTACATTCATTGCATTTCACTTGATTGCATTCTTCGACATTTAGAGCATCTGAATGATACACTACATAGTATTTACATTTCATTCATAAATCAAGCATATTCTTCACGTTTTTATCTAATGGTTGTATTGCTAACCACTAAAAGATTAACTGGTATCATATGAGGATGGATGACAGCTTTGATTTTCTTATTGGGACTTCTAAGCTCACGCAACTTCTCATGTTGCAGGATAAGAAGGATGAGGGTGGACTTGATGTGTTGCTGTGTTGTTTCTATCAAGTTTTAGACTTATACTCCTTTGGAGAGTTTTCTTGATGTAATAAACTTACTTTCCTAATTACTTTGTTTATTTTGGGATTATTTGAGGGTCATGACTCACTTGAAGTCATTGACTTTTTTGGATCCTGTTGTTGAATCGATTAGTTTCCGCACTCTGTTTTGAATAAATGTATTCTATTTAGTTTTAGGTCTTGTGTTTGATGGCAATCCGCGTTTCATGCGTGGAAACTGAAGGTCTCATTTCAAGATCTGTGTCGTCTGCATAGGGATTCGTGCTACAGGTTTCAGGGCGTGACAGATTGGTATCAGAGCACAAGATTTATTCAGAGTAAGGAAACTAAGAGACTAGTTGTCAAGAACCAAACCTGAAAATCTCAATGGAGTTCCCAAGTCTAGTTTGCAACTCTCACCCCATATCTAGATGCGAGTGGATAAACAATATATAGCCAAAATCATTAAATTAAGAAGGATATTATATAAGATAAAGTATAGAAATATAGTGTTATTAAAATATCCATCATATAACACCCTTCAAACAGAAAACAACAGAAAGTAAAATACTAGTCTCATGCTTCAAATCAATCCCTGTTAACTAACCTATCTAATTAAGTACTGAAATTACATCGAATTACCCTATTACAAGTTCTACTAAAATCATCAAGGAAAACCCTAATATAAACTAATTATCTTTAAAGCATCCTTGTCCTCCATCTTGGTCCTCATGCCCATCATCTATAGATCCTGAAATATGTTGTGCTCGAAAGCGTCAGCTACACTTAGCTCAGTAAATAATCAATTAAACTGTATTTTTGATTGAAGTAGGGTCAAAGCCACTCTTCAACGGTAATCAATAGACTAAAACAGAATACATGCAATCAATAACATGATAATGATAATAATGCAACATAATGTGATGTGCAATGCAAGGTGCTGGTTCAATTATTAATGTATGCTGTGCTCCTGGCAAGTATAATCATCACATGTGATTGAAAACAATCTAATATGCAATATTTATGATGTTGGCTATATAGCATTCATTTAGTGTATGTTCTACATATGATCTCAATCTTACTACCCAAGGATGCCTCACAATGTGAACCTTCATCCCCCAATACATGGCTGAAATAGTAGATTATTCTGTATACATCATAGTTTCTAGGGGCTTCGACCTAGAGGGCACCATCTCCTCACTTACTTCCGATCATAGGGACTTAGCTCAAGGCCTCACAATGTGAACCTTCCCTTGTGAGTCAAACATTATCTGATCTACTAACAGATTCACACTCTTGTGATTCGGATATTGGGCATCACAAATATGAACCTTCCCTCACCTATTAATTCTTAAAATTGGATATTGGGCCTCACAATGCCTATCACTCACCTTGGGTGAAACAAAAAGATTGGTTTATTGGGATGTACGGTCCCTCAACACATAAAAATTTCGTTTCCTCACTTCTCATGATTCCTTATCATGATACTGTCATTATAGCTCTAAAAATCCAGAAGTATGGATTTACATGCAAAGGGTGTAGCTTTTAGACCGAATCCATGGTCATGAAGCATGATGGTTTGCAAGTGAATAAGTGCTCATTAACTAAGCATACAAATCGTGTGTAGAATGTGTAATAAGACTAATTAACATACTGGACATTAAATAAACAAGAAATATAAAGCATATCAAAATATCACGTGTCCACCAATATAGCCAAAGGGTTCATAAAGAAGCAAGTATATGAAGTAATCATAATTTAGTAAATCTAACATCAACATCAGTCTAATTAGGTCAAAATAAGAATGTATATGAAATTTCAAGTCAAACGGACAAAGTTGGGCATTCTTGGCATACCGAGGGGTCACCAAGAGGGTGCTCGGCATACTCTTGGTGGCCTTTCGGCGTATCGAGGGTTGGCGAGGGGTTTCAAAGGGTCTTTTTGGGGTTTCTGGATTCTTGTCAAATGGTCAGGCTTGGCCTACTCTTGGTACACCGAGTTGGGGCTCGGTGAACAAACCAAGGGCTCAATTTTTAATCTGTGATGCTCGACGTACTCTCGGTATGCCGAGTGGTCGTTGAGTAGCTTTGACAGTTTTGACGTCTCTTCGGTAATTTGACCATAACTTTGTGTATACTTATCAGAATCACATCAAACTTGTTTTGTTGTGTTCCTAACTAAAAGGGACATCTTATGAAAATATAAAATAAATTATATAAAATATATACATCGGTACGGTAATAGAAAGTTCAAATCTGTATAATTTTCAAGATTAGGGCTTATGTAGAAAAGTATAGAAGATAATGATTTTATGGTTGTGCTATGTCATACTCATTGATTATGACCTAGACACCTAGTTCACCTCGAAAATAGAGTTTAATCTGATTACTTACTTTGGTTTTGATTGTTGAATCTTCTTCTTCCTCTTCTTAGTTCAAAATTTGAACTTCCCATTCTTCCTTAGCTCCTATATCCAGAAATCTTCTTCTTCCTCTCTCTCTCTCTCTCTCTCTCTCTCTCTCTCTGTGTGTGTGTGTGTGTGTGTGTGTGTGTGTGTGTGTGTCACATCCTAAACCATTGAGACCATCAATATTCCCAACATTAAATTATGTAACTCTCACCCCAATACGACATGGGAGTGGAAAGAAATAATCAAAACATAAGCAGAAGTAAACAATAATAGCTGTAGGTATACTAAAGTAAAAAATACATAATCTGGTCGTAATACAACTAATTTAATGAGTCTATAAATAAAACTAATACAAAATCCTATCTACTGTTTCTTGAATTCTAGTCCCATTCCAAGCTCTCCTTATGCTACTTGGTTTCCTGAAAAACATAAATAAACATACATAAGCTGGAAAGCCCGGATGAGTAGTCCTTCGAAGCAAGGTATTTACTCAAATCCCAAAGTTATGATATGCAACAATAAGATAGATAAAATAAATATAATCTGGAAATTATATGATAAATAATGATAATCATAACAGAAATTAAATAACAATTACTTCTCTCCCAATCACGCTGTAGTATATGAAATAATAGTCCACATCACAAATCCTAAATCTATATGCAAAATTAGATCAAGTGTATCATACACATGATACTCACAATAATATCAACAAAGAATATGCAATGCAAGTGCTATTAAGTATGTTAATCATATAAGTTTCCACATGATCGATCATTCCTTGAGCAAGATGTCTTCTCGAACCATCCCCCCATACATGACCACTCTTAAGTTAAGATATTTCATGTACGCAGCATAGTTCTAAGGGGTTTCGACCTAGAGGGCACAATTCCCCCACTTATTTGTGATTATGGGTAATACTCCAAAGAATTCCAATTGTAAATTCCTCAAGGAATCATACAGATTAACAACTAACAGAAGGGTGTATGTTTCAGATATTGGGCATCAAATCTTGAACATTCTCTCACCTTATCATCTTTCCACAAGTCTGTTGGGTTCACCATGCAAGGATATAGTCCTCACCTTGGGAGCAAACAAAAAATTGGTATATTGGGATGTCAGTCCCTCAACACATAATAATATCACATAGTCCAACAATAGGACAAAAATGGGTAAAATAGTCAAGTCTCAAGTGTAATCTGATCCCATCAAAGGCTTAGGGTCTCAGACCTTGCTATCACAGTAGGGAAATCCAAATGCAACTCATAAATTCAGATCATTAATTAGCACAAACAATATTTCATAGGCATATATTCAAATCAGCAAAGACATGAGCACATTCTCATGATTCTAAGCTAATAATTCATAAGTTCACATATTAGGAAAGAATATCCATATACAAATAATAATCACAACAACAGTAATGATGTATATATTCATAATTAATAAGGCATTCCATTCACATACACATGCTCACATAAACAGTGGAATACATAGTCATTTGATTATTATTCAATTTCTATACTTAGACATGCACAACAAGAGGGTATTGCATTACTGGAATGGTCAGGAGTCTGGTCTCGTAAGTATCTCAGAATATTACATCCTAATCGAAGGCACTAAAGGGTTAAACTCAGTTTAGTCTTGGTTAGAACTATGTTAGAAAGGTCTTGGGTTATTAGGTTTAATTCTGGGGTCTAATGTCTTGGTAAATCAATTAGATTCAGTCTAATTTAGATGTACAAAGGTTTAGGGATCGAAATAGGTCATTATGGCTCTCGGCGCATGTATCGGCGTGTGTCTCGGCGTGCTCAGAAGGTCGCGGGAAGGTATGGTATGAAGGTATTCTGGGTTTGGTCAAAACAGAGGCTCGGCGCATCGAAATATGTCTCGGCGTGAAAACCAGGGACCAAATTTTTTTATTGTGACGCTTGGCGAGTACTCGGCACATCGAGTTAGGGGCTTGGCGTGAAAACCAGTGAACAGTTTCACAGGGTATAGGGCTCGGCGCGTAGTCGGCACGCAGTGGGTAGTCGCTGAAGTGCATTATGGGATACGTTTGATTGGGATTTCTTCCAAAAGGTTCCTATAACTCAAGGGTGCTTCGAATTTGTGATCTAAGGCATTAGATTGGGTTTTTAATAATCTCAAAAGGGTTTCTTGGTTCCATATGGTCAATTTTCTGGGTTTGACTCTTAGTTCATGCATGAATGTGTACTGAGATTGGTTTGATCTTCAAAATTACAGGTTTTAATCATAAGATCATGTGAAAGGGGTCATTACATTCAATCAAACTTCCCCATGGTCATAATAATGAAATAAAAGTAAATACACAAGAAAATGAAAGAAAAGTCACTTTGTTTTACTGTAGAATTCTCCTAGAGTTCATTCTTCTTCTTCCTGGTATTTTTTGGGTTTCTTCCTCTCATGTTAAGGCTTCTCCACAAATTTTGATCTTCTTTTAAGTGTTTCAGATCCCTTAGTTAAGGTTTATCTTATAAGGTTCTATGGATAATAGGTTATCCTATTGAGTTATAATGTTGTAAGGAGTTTATGGTTTTCTAGTCTTTCTAGGATTCTAATTAGAAAGCTTCTAGATAAAGGTTTATAATTTATATTTGATTAATGTTAAATTAGGGTTATTATTTAGCCTTATTATTATTACTATAGTTAACTTCATTATTTATACACACACACACACACACACACACACACACACACACACATATATATATGGTTTAGGCCTAGTCAGCAAATCTAGAGTTTTGACCAAGTCAACTATCCATTTCTAACTCTAATGATGTATTACTTTAAATCCTTATTAATTTAATTTGATTGCTTATGAATTTTAATAATTTATTTAAATAAACTATATTATATTGGGGTTTCGAAACTGTTATAGGTTCTGTTTGGTTTATAAATTCAGTTTGGCCTAGTTTATCTTCTTAACCTAGTTAGTTTGGCTTAATGATTTATATCGAAGTTACTTAACTTCAGTCTTAATATTTATATTATGTTGAGCATTAATTAGGTTTTAAATAAATTACCCTTTTAACCTTAGAATTAAAGTTTTAAATTTTCTAGTTGTTACACTCTCTTTTGGAATATGATCCACACGTCCATCCCTTGGTGTTTTTATAGGTTTCCTATAGTTTCCTATTTAGTCTAGGAGTTGTTCTCTAAGTTGGATTATATTTTAGTTTACAGCCATTAGATTCGATTAATTTAATGCTTGCCGTTAGATTAAAGTGTCCTAGTTCTAGATGAATCATTGATTTTCTCCCATGTTAATCATATTTAGATTTTAACTCTCTTTTTTTAATTCTAGGCTTCTAGATGAATTGTTCCTACGAAATCCTAACCGTTAAATTAGTTTAGTTTAACTATAGCCTTTAGATCTAGATTCCTATTTGTAGTTGAACTAGTCTTTAATTATCTATTAAAATGGAATCCTAATTAAGTTATAACTATTATTAATCCAGATTAAATCTAAGCAATTAATTTAAGTTTAAAGTTCTTACAAGATCCTAGCCACACATTATAACTTAAAGAGTTATGATTGTGTGTGAAGCGCTTTAGTTTCCTATAGTGCAGCCCACCCATCACAAACTGTCAAAGTCAAATCTGTAACTAACTTAATAAAATTTTAAATTAACCCCCTAAATTTTATAATTAATTACGCACTAACTCCTATACTTGTATTAATTACAATTTAGTCCTATATTTTGGTTGGGTTATTATACTAGTGAACATAGGTATCATTTAGAAATCTGAAGATAGGATGGAGGAACATAGAAATGCAAATTAGAAATTGTGCGTTGCTTGATAACACGTTGTGTGCTATACATGGGTGTGTAGATGGTTGGAAGGAGGTCTACTATAGGAGAGGGTTCATCCAATGGAGCTACGGCTAACACTGATCCTTAGCTAGCGGGTGTCTACTAGATATTAGGAGATATGGCCTCTATACAGCGAGTTCAGATGGAGCGTTAGGCTTTAGCTGACCTGAGGAGGGACCATGGATCTTCGATCGCTTGGTTAGGGAAATTCAAAAGTTGACTCTACCTACGCTCGAAGGATTGGGCGACACACACCAGGGTCAGGACTGGCTATTAGATGTGGAGAGAGTGTTTAGGACGATGGGGGGTGTCTTGACGACCAGCGAGTGCCCTTGGCCACCTTCATGCTTAAATGTGGGATTTGGTGGAGAGAAAATTGGATGTAGTCATGGCATAGGAGCAGTTCCGGACCCAGTTCTTAGACACCTACTTGCCCAGCAGTTATCGGAGGCAGATGGCATTAGAGTTTATGAAGTTAGAGAAGGGCTCACACTTGGTAGCGCAATACGAGGCCAGGTTTGTGATGATATCAAGGTACACACCTCACATGATATCAGACAAAGTTGCTAAGTCCGATTAGGGCTTACGACCAGTCATACGGTCCAAGGCAGTACCACAGCAACTGAGATCATACATTGAGGTTCCAGAGTGCGCGAGGTATGTCTAGCGGGACATGGATAGACCTTCTACGCAAAGGGATCAGTCCAAGCACGACAAAGGTTGGAACTAGCCTTATCAGGAAAGGTAGAACACCGATAAATGTCAACCGCAAGATGCTAGACCAGCCAGGACTTTACCCATGACTACAGCAGCTCCTGTAGCACGAGATAGGCACCGAAAGCCACTACCACCTCAGGATCAGCAGTTCCGTCGTCGTGACATACGACTATGCTATAACTATGGTAAAAAGGGTCATCTCCAGCACAGTTTCAGAATGCTGAGGAGGGACGGTAAGTTAGTTCCACCTAGACCAGTGCAGCAGGGCAGGGCCAATGCCGTGATAGACTTCAGTATCGTGCTTGTGCCTGGCACTTCTCCAATTTCACTAGCGACTTATTGAATGACTCTGACTGAGTTACGCGAGTTGAAGGAACAGTTGGACAGACTGAGTGCACTTGGTTTCATCAGACCAAGTTCATCTCTGTGGGGCGTGCTAGTCATATTCGTGAATAAGGACGGATCGCTTCGCCTTTGCATCGACTATAAACAGTCGAACCGGGTGACTGTGAAGAACAAGTACCCACTGCCAAGGATCGACAATATATGTAAGGAGCCAGACCTAATAAACTAAACCCATAATTGCTGGTAATTAGAATGATAAACAATATGTGGTATAAGTGGGTGATTTCAGAATTCAATAAGGGTTAATTTGGGTAACTAGTTTACTATATGAAGCATTAGGTTAGTTATGAAACAAGTATTGGAGGATTGGGGTTGATTGGTGACTAATAGAACCCTTGGGGGGATAAATAAGAGTATTAGACCTAATAGAGAACCATTCTACAAGTATTGGGGTTTGCTTATAATTATGTATAACTTCTGGAGAAAAAATAGAATTAAAGGATATGTTTGAATTAGAGGGATTGGAAAGTGAGCAGAGTGAGAGAATGGAAGGGAATCTTCCATATCCTTTCTCCTAACCATTCCCTTGTGTTTTGGATTAGGATAAAGGGGAGTAAAATTTAAAGAAAATAGGAACCTAAACAACCTCAGCCGACCCTTGTCTTGGTATTGAGATAGAAGAGAAGAGAAGGAAAAGAAAGAGAAAACCCTAACCCTAGCTCCAACCATCCCTTTGTGCCTATATTGGGAAGAAGAAAAATAATAGAGAGGAAGCTCGAACCCAACCTTTCCACCTGAAGTAAAGAAGAACTTAAGAGGAATAAGAAGAAGAAGAAGAAGAACTGGAAAGAAAGAGAAACGAGGAAACAACTCGGATCTAAATCGTAGCGAGAGGAGAAGGTAAGTCTCATTTTTTATATAGTCTGATTAAGATGCTATTGAGTCTTGATTTCATGTGTTTGATTCTAAACTAATAATGGATTAAATCTGGTTTGGATTTGAAGACATTAGGGCTTGATGTTTAATCGATTGATTTGATGAATTAAATGTGATTGATTGTTTCGTTTGACTCATGGATAAATAAGAGTGACTTTGTGACCGTTAGGAATAACCCCAACTTGGATCTGGAATCAACATCCGGAGATTTGGAAACCCAGAAAAGATGACTTAGTAGGCCTGGTCGGTACCCACCGGTGCACTGGAAGGGTACCAACAGGGACATAAAAACAGAGTAAATACCCCCATTAGTAACACCAGTAAAGGTACCGAAGGAGGCCTCACCTGCAAACTTGAACCTGAAGTTTGATCCTTGATTTGTATTGATCTGGAACTAGTCCCAACTTAATTTGACATTATATTAGGGTCAATGTATGATCAAATAGACCTAGACCTAATGGTGATAATTGATGTTTGCATGGTATGACCATATAAACCTAAAAATGGTTGTACTTAATTACCTTGAGTGATACATTGTTATTAGTTGGGTGGGGTACACCAAGAATTTAAGAATTAGTGTCCGTGAGTCAAGGGTGGAAGGATATCTCTGACCAAACTGGTGAGAAACACCCTTTCAGCCTCATGGTATGCCCCATACCAATGATTAGATTGCTAAATTGACCTCACTTACCTTGCACACATAGGTGCATAGTAACTAGAACTAGTGGGTTGGAAAGTGATGTGGACTTGAATGGGTTACATTAGTATTTGGTTTGTGGTCTCAAGGTTGATCCTAATCATCAACCTGAGGTTCCATTATAGTTTGTAACCATCACTCACCCTTGAACTTGAATATATATTAACATAGGCATAATCTGAATTGATAGTTAGAATTGTAAATTCATTGTGTAGTATAAATAATACTTGGGAAACTTAAGATGGTTTCCAACAGGCTTATCCTCGTGGATGGGCACGTGAATAGTTTCCATTGGTGATTATCATTTTTTTTCTAGTTCATAATGCACTGCTTCCTAGGCTTATGTAATAGTTAAGTGTCCCCGAGAGGTGGTGAATATAGAGGATGGAATCCCGTGAGTGTTATAGACTCTAAATCTAGCATTGGTTGGAATTCCTAAATAGCATTAATGATGTCTCTCGCCATGGGTTAGCGGCTAAAATGAGGAGGGGACTACCGGCAGTTCCTAATGGCCTATGCCCGAAATATTGTTATTGAATTGGAGGAATGAGGAGCACTTAACTAGTTACATGAGCTTAGTTCATCATTCATATCATACTTGCATTCTTTCTTGACCATCCGCATGTTATCATATTACTTTGCATTTCATTATCATACCGTTACTCATTATGGCTAGACTTGGTTCATTTTGTATAATCGATTTGGTTCTGTTTTGTTTATTATTTACTTAATAATATATTATGAAGATGAACGACAGATAGGGTCTTACTGGGCATTCAAAGCTCACGCGACTTATCATGTTGCGGGTTATGATTAGTAGGATCTGATAGAGGCTGGATGTTGATTCGCTTAGAGACAGCAATTCATTCCTAGTTGGTGATGATGGAGTATATAGGTAGTTTGTTATGTTGTAGTGTTTGGTTGTAATTATTGTAATTTAAATATTGTGCTTGTGACTCGGCTGAAGTCACAAGAGTCTATGTAATCATATTTGTGTCTTTCACTTTCGCACTCTGAATATTTAATAAAGGTAATGCATTTTACTTTTATACTTGTGATTTGATATGGCAATCCGCGTTTCAGCAATGAAACCCAAAGGTTGCGCCTTGGGATTAGTGCCTCCCATCTAAGGATTCAGGCTATTGGTTTTGGGGTGACAATCTATTTGACCAGCTGAGAGGAGATCAATTCTTTTCGAAAATAGACTTGAGATTAGGTTACCATTAGTTGCGGATTCGAGATGAGGATATTTAGAAGACGTTTTTTCGTACTTGCCATGGGCATTATGAATTTGTGGTTATGCCATTCGGGTTGACGAACGCGTCGAAAACTTTCATGGACATGATGCACAAGGTGTTTAGACCTTTCTTGGATCAGTTTGTTGTCATTTTCGTGGATGACATTCTGATTTACTCGAGGTCTAAGGAGGACCACCTCAGGATTGTACTGTAGACATTTTATGATCACCAGTCGTACGCCAAGCTGAAGAATTGCGATTTTTGGAGGGATGAGGTTAGATTCCTTGGTAACGTAGTATCCAGGAGTTGTATCTCTGTGGATCCGACTAAGGTGGAGGCAGTACTTTTTTGGGAGCGACCGAAGAATGCATCAGAGATCAGGAGCTTCCTTGGTCTTATGGGCTACTATAGGAGATTCATCGAGGGATTCTCCACTATTACAACATCGTTGATTCGCTTAACAAAGAAGGAGGTGAAATTCATCTGGGACAAGCAGTGTGAGTTGGTTTTAGAGGAACTCAAGAAGAGATTGACCTTAGCACCAGCTCTAGTTGTACCTGTCGTTAGACAGAAGATGGAGGTCTGCACGGATGCATCATTGCAAGGTTGGGTGCAATGCTTATGCAGGATGGTTGTGTAGTGTCTTATGCAATGCGACAACTTAAGGTTCATGAGCACAATTATCCTAATCTGGATCTCGAGTTGGCCACAGTGGTGTTTGCTCTGAAGCTGTGGAGACATTACTTGTATGGGGAGGAATTTGAGCTGTTTTCAGACCACAAGAGTCTGAAATACATTTTTCATGCAAAATTACTTGAACATGCACCGGAGGAGATGGTTGGAGCTTATTAATGACTGCATCTCTACCCTCCATTATCATCTTGGGAAGGCGAATGTTGTAGCTGACACATTGAGCCGTAGACTGCATGGGGTGCTAGCTTAGTTGATGTGGCAGGAGTGGAAACTCCAGGAGACTATAGCAGACCTGGGAGTTCAGTCTGTGGAGCAGCAATGCAGTGGTTATCTTTTCATTCTAGTTGCCAAACCTTCCTTGGAGCATCGAATCGTGACTAGTCAGAAGAATGACCAGGACTTTCAGTTGCTAGCAGCAGATGATGGGAAGCCAGAGTGGGTGGTGTACCCAGATGGGATGATTAGATACCAGGGTCGTCTCTGTGTTCCGGACGATCAGGATATAAGGAGAGAGATCTTGGAGGAGTCACACAAGTCACGATATTCCATTCATCCTGGGAGTACCGAGATGTATTAGGAATTGCGTGTGAACTTCTAGTGACCGAAAATGAAGGGGAGATTGCTCACTTTGTGGCGCAATGTCTCATGTGCCAGCAGGTAAAGGCTAAGCATATGGGATCAGCACGACTATTGCAGCCTTTACCTATAGCAAAGTGGAAATGGGAGCACATCACCATGGACTTCGTAGTCGGTTTGCCCAATACTAAAGGTAGCATGGACTCGATTTGGGTAATTGTGGATCGATTAACCAAATCAGCTCATTTCCTACCTGCGAGAGTTTCAGCTTCAGCTGAGGAGATCGTGAGATTGTATGTTCGAGAGATTGTAAGACTGCATGGTGTACCAGTGAGTATTGTTTCGGACCATGGTTCTCTGTTTACATCCAGATTATAGGAGGGTTAGCAGAAAGCCATAGGAACATAGTTGGACTTCAGTATGGTGTATCACCCGCAAATAGATGGCCAGACCGAGAGAGTGAACCAAGTGTTGGAGGACATGTTACGAGCATGAGTAATGGACTTCGATGGTAGTTGGGGAGAACATCTACCTCTGGTAGAGTTTTCTTACAACAACAACTATCATTCGAGCATTGGCATGGCTC
>JAUPMG010252731.1:0-21710 GCA_031762675.1 Pachysandra terminalis | reverse complement strand
CCACCCACCACCAAAACCCACAACCACCAACAATTGTTGGTTCAAGGCATGCACACTTAGTGGTGTGCATGCCTTGCTCCACCCACCACCACCACCCCCCAACCACCACCACCATCATCATCCCACCACCACCACCAACCCCCACCAAAAACAGTTTTTGGTACTTTTTTGCACAACCACCAATAAATGCAATATAAAGTTGGTTGTGCAAGGATGCACCATGTACTCTACGTGGATGCATCACCCACACTATGCAATCCTTGTGCAATTTTGGTGCAAACTTCACACCTAAGGTTCTACCTTTGCACAACCACCACTTACACCATCTCCACCACCACCTCCACCACCTCCCATCACCACCCACCACCACCCACCACCACCACCAAGTTTTGGTGCTAGGCAAGCACACTAAATGGTGTGCATCCCATGTACTTTTATGGATTATAAAACATCTTGAGCGAGAACATTATATTAAACAGTCAATCAACTGCAGGATGTTCACGATACAGCCTTATTCTACTACACTTTATACGTTTGTAGCTGTAGCAGAACATGTGGTGAACCGTCCAAAGCAAGCGGCTTCAGTGTTTGCTGATACTCAGAGCAGTGAAGTCAAAGACCGTATATCTGTAATATACCAGAAGCTGTCTCAAATACTCCTCCTCATACTTCATATCTTGATATGTCACCTGTGGTTATGTGCCTGTGGTTTTTTGGATTCATTTTATAGAGACTTGCTTTATGGTTTATATTTTTGCAAAATGGAAGCATTGAAATAAGCGGAAACTTCCAACCTATGAAATAAGTGGTAGCATTTATACTTTTGCTTTATGGTTTATATTTTTGTTATAGGGACTTGCATTATGGTTTATGTCACACATGTAGTACACTCCCAGAAGGTGCCTCAAATATCTTCCTCATAATTTGTGAAGGTTTAATATGATTTTTGCTGTAAATCTAAGATGTCAAATTATGAGTACCAAGAAAGTGATTCATGGAAGATTGTTGTCCGAATCTGTGTGATGGGGATTGCTGGGCTTTTGGTTTTCCATTGTTGCTAAATATGGGAGCTGTTACGTAACTTATGTTTCTGATAACAGCTTCGTCTAATTACATTGTTTGAATTTAATAATCCAAGTTATACACAAAGTTTATTCTCTTTTAAAGGGAATTTTTAGATTAGAGTGTCCTTAACAATGTTAGTATTAGGTCAAGGTTGGCCGGTACCGGATTGATATAGATAGATACAGGTCTGGACCGTTTAATTATAAATTAAAGAAAAAATGTTGGACCGGTTGTATTGGCCGGTTCTTATCGGGATCGGTTGTATCAGTTTGGTCCAAACCCTTACGATACACATGTTGTATTGTGGCTTGGGTCCGGACCGGTCCTGTCCGATTCCAATATGGACCAACAGGTACGGACTAGATCGGTCCGATCATTTTCACCTTGATTAGGAGTAATTTTATGGATATTAACAACTTTGCTTACTAAAATCTTATCTTAATATCTTAATATCTTATATCCTATCTTATTATTTTATAAGAAACCCATTTGAAAATGTATAGAGCTGACAACAGATCCGGTTGGGTCAGTTTTGAGCTTAAAGGAGTTGGGTTGAGTTCGACCCCCTTTATTTTTAATTAATTAATTACTTTTTTAATATTTATTTTAAAGTAGGGTAAAATACAAACTTCATTTAATATGCTAAATTTTAATAAATATTATAAAAATAGTTATTGAACATGATTTCTCAGAGTTAGGGGTTCGAGCAGGTTGTAACGGGTTTGAACTAGGTTGAACCCGCCTAACCCGTTTTAATTTTAATTAATTACTTAATTTTTTGAGTTTTAATTTTAAATTAGTATAATCTCATTTAATATACTAAAAATAAATTTTAATAGATATTAAAAAATAATTATTGAACATCATCTCTTTAAAAAAGAAAAAAGAAAAAATAGGTATTTTAAACTAATGAGTAAGTTTAAAAATATCTATAAATAATAAGACAATCTTAAAAAATAATTATAAATCTATTAAAGACCGCTTAAACGGCTACCCAACAGGTTGGCGGTTTGGGCTCGGGTTGACCCATTTTTAGGAGGGTTAGAATAAACTTAAATCCAAAGTTTAGTTTGACATAAATTACTAAAATCAATTCGATTGACTTATAATCATAAAATGAAAGGTATTCATAAGCTTTAGTGCAATAAAAATAATTAAAATAGATTCTATACAATGATAACTAATATTTTAAACTTATCTATATGATTGATTTCATTGTCCAAATGGCAAAGCTTATTTCAGAATGCTTACTATACTTACTAATTTTACCCAACAAATTTTTTCTTATGGAATTCTGAAGCTCAACCCCAAAAACTTGATCACAAACCTGTGCATTGCAAGGGGCATCCACTATATATATATATATATATAGATGCTTACATTTGGTGTAATACCTGAGGCCCAAGCTTACCTCTTTTTCTCTATTTGGGCCTACCAATACTTCCTTATATGCAGATTGCAGTCATAAACGAGAGCGGATTAGGTATGGGTGACCTTGTTGTGCGGGTGAGTGTGGGGCGGCACTCTATTAGCCCACGTCACCTAAATTCATGTGAACAAAAAAAAAACATTCAAGTTTTTTTTCTTTCATTCACATGTGCGGGTGGCCAATAGAGTACCGCCCGCACTCACCCGCACTTGATCCACTACGATCTAGAAGCTAGGAGTTGGTTGTTTATGAGTGCAGGTGCGAGTGGCCTTGCTGTGTGGGTGAGTGTGGGCGGCACTCTATTAGCCCACGTCACCTAAATTCATGTGAACAAAAAACAAACATGTAAGTTTTTTTTTTTCTTTCATTCACATGTGCGGGCGGCCAATAGAGTGCTGTGTGGGTGAGTGCAGGTGGCACTCTATTAACCCACGTCACCTAATTTCATGTGAACGAAAAACAAACATTTAAGTTTTTTTTTTTCTTTCATTCACATGTGCGGGTGGCCAAAAGAGTGCCGCCCGCACGTGATCCACTATGATCTAGAAGCCAGGAGTTGGCAATTTATGAGTGCAAGTGCGAGTGGCCTTGCTGTGTTGGTGAGTGCGGGGTGGCACTCTATTGGCCATCCGCATATGTGAATGAGAGAAAAAAAAAATTCTAAAATGTTTTTTTTTTGTTCACATGAATTTAGGTGACGTGGACCAATTAGAGTGTTGCTCGCACTCACCCGCACAGTAGGACTACCCATACCTGATCCGCTCTCTTTCTGGATTTGGCTAGGTCGCTCATTGAATCAGAACAACCATGTTTGACGTACACGATACGTAGCACAGCGGGTCAAGATTCTCTCTTTCAGTTGAGTGGGTGTTAGGAGTATTGTTAGCAAAACGTGAAACTTCAAAAAAACTGAACGGAAAAAATACGAGTTTAATACGATTTAATTTTAAAAAACGTAGTAAAAAAAACGGTCAAATAAACGAAAACGTAAAAAATACGTTTAATAAATAATTCGTGTTTAATACGTATCTTGTTCAAAAAAACGGGTTCAAAATTAAGTCAATATAATATTAATATATATATATATTAATAATTAAACAATAATATTTTTTTTTGTTGGAACATGTTATAAAACCCTTTAATACAAAAATAAAGTTGTCGGCTGGCACGCATTTGTCATTGTAACTTCCAACGGACAACTTTATTTTTTTGGTCAACTTTAAATACTGACTTTCTTAAACGCGTTTTTTTTTCAAAAAAACGTAAAAAACATGTTTTAAAAGTTTTTTTTGCTTACATAATATTTTAAATGAAGTTTTAAACGTTTATGCAATAAAATGCGTTTTTTTTTTTTTTTAAAAACGCCGTTTTAAACGGCGTTTTGCTAACAACTTGAAAATAAACGAACAAGAAATTCCAAGGCTTGACCAATAGAGTGCTGTTAGGAGATAAGCTTTTGAAAATAAATGAACAAGAAATTCGAAGGCTTGACCAATAGAGTGCTGCTCGCACTCACCCGCAAAGCAGGGCCACCCGTACCTGATCCGCTCTCCTTCTAGATTTGGCTAGGTCGCTCATTGAGTCAGAACAGCCATGTCTGACGTACACAATACGTAGCACGGCAGGTCAAGATTCTCCCTTTCAGTTGAGTGGGTGTTCGGAGATTAGCTTTTGAAAATAAATGAACAAGAAACTCCAAGGCTTGACCAATAGAGCGTAGCTCGCACTCACCCACACAGCAGGGCTGACCAATAGAGCGTAGCTCGCACTCACCCACACAGCAGGGCCACCCGTACCTGATCCGCTCTCCTTCTAGATTTGGCTAGGTCGCTCATTAACAGCCATATTTGAGTACAAGATACGTAGCACGGAGGGTCAAGATTCTCTCTTTCAGTTGAGTGGGTGTTAGGAGATAAGCTTTTGAAAATAAATGAACAACAAGGCTTGACTTGGGTTGATTTTGGTTCTTTAAATCGGCCCATGTTTATTTTCATTGGACACGTAATGAAAAACATGGCAAACCCAGTTTTCTCCTACAATATTCAGCTTCTTTTCCTTCTTCATCTCATTTTGTCTGGTTTTTTTCACCTGGAAACCATTAAACTCGGTTCTTGCAAAGAAAAGTTCAACGATGGCTGCATTGAAGGCGAAAGAAAAGCACTTCTCAAGTTCAAAGAAGGTCTTATAGATCCTTCTGGTCGGCTCTCTTCTTGGATAGGTAAAGATTGTTGTAAATGGAGAGGTGTAGAATGCAACAACGTCACTGGACATGTCATCAAGCTCAACCTTAGAGCTCCAGATACTTTGAGCATCTTTGATGAGTATTGGGATAGTGAGGGAGGTCATACATCAGCTTGCAACGAGTCTTGTTTAGGAGGTAAGATAAATCCTTCTTTACTTGACTTGAAACATTTGAATTACTTGGATCTAAGCATGAATAATTTTCAAGGAATTGGTATCCCGAAATTTATCGGCTCATTAGACAAGTTGAGTTATCTCAACCTCTCCCATGCAGCATTTGTTGGAACAATTCCACCTCATCTTGGAAATCTATCGAGCTTACGTTATCTTGATCTCAACGCGTATCCATGTTCTTATTTAAATCTATTGTTGAATGTTGAGGACTTGCACTGGCTCTTTCGTCTCAATTCTTTGAAACAACTTAATATGGGATGTGTGGATCTTAGTAAGGTAGCAGACGATTGGCTACAAGCAGTTAATATGCTTCCTTCTCTATTTGACTTACAGTTAGACCATTGTCGACTTGATAATCTTCCTCTCACCCTTCCTTTTGTTAATTTTACGTCTCTTTCAGTTCTTGATCTTTCCTACAATCGTTTCAACTCTTTAATACCTCAATGGTTGTCTAATGTTAGTAGTAGCCTTGTGATTCTTGACTTGAGCTACAATTTTCTCCATGGTCCCATTCCTGATACTTTTGTAAATATGATTTCCCTTCAAGAGCTTGATTTGTCTGATAATTCTGACATCGATGGTCGAATACCAAGAGCTTTGGGGAATCTTTGCAACTTGAAGAGTTTAGATCTATCATTTACTACTGTTAGTGGAGAAATAACTAATTTTATGGATGATTTGTCTGGATGTGCTAAGAATAGCTTGGAGATGCTAGAATTGAGTCAGACCAAACTTGGTGGGCCTTTGCCTCAATCACTAGGATACCTTGAGAACTTGAGAATTCTTCATCTCTCGAGTAACTCTTTTTGGGGTTCAATTCCTGCATCGATCGGAAACTTGTCATTCTTGGAAAAATTGGATCTCTTTCAGAATCAAATGAATGGCTCGATTCCAAAAAGTATCGGACAACTCTCGGAGTTGGTTTCTTTGACTCTTGACAAGAATTCATGGGATGGTATTATAACTGAAGCTCATTTCAGTAATTTGACAAAATTAAAAGAATTAGTATTAGCTTTGACATCTCCAAAGAATTCTTTTGTTTTCAATGTGAAACATGGATGGATACCTCCTTTTAGACTCGAAAAAATCTACATGGCCAACTTCAAAATTGGTCCAGCATTTCCTGTGTGGCTTCAAACCCAAAAGGAACTCAAAGAGCTAACTTTTGACAATGTTGGAATTTCAGACACAGTACCAGATTGGCTTTGGAAATCATCTACCCAGATTAACAAATTTTTTCTCCCTAATAATAAAATCAAAGGAAGGGTGCCAAAATCATTAGCATTTGATTATGGCAACTATGGAGCACGTGTCGACTTACATTCCAACTATTTGGAGGGTGAACTTCCGCTCTGGTCTAATGTGAGCTTTCTAGGCCTGAATAATAATTTGTTTTCCGGAGGCATTCCATCAGAGATTGGCAATGTAATGTGGTCAACTTTGAGTGAATTAGATCTTTCTGAAAACTCCTTAAACGGAATCATCCATTCGTCCTTTGGTAGCCTAAAGAATTTGGAGGTACTGGCTCTTTCAAAGAATCGTTTATTTGGAGAAATCCCTCAGTTTTGGAAGGATTTGCCACAATTGTGGTATGTAGACCTATCACATAACCATTTATCAGGTCGCATTCCAGGTTCAATGGGTTATTTACTTCAACTCAAGGTGTTAGATCTAAGCGACAATTATCTTTATGGGGAATTGCCTTCGGCTTTGACGAACTGTACAGTGTTGGAAACTCTTGATCTTGCCAATAATACACTCTCCGGGAGCATATCATCATGGATAGGAGATAGCTTGTCAGCTTTATTAATCCTTCAACTGCGATTCAACTTGTTCAATGGAAGTATTCCACCACAGTTGTGTCATCTTCCTTATCTTCATATCTTGGATCTTGGACATAATTATCTATCAGGAGTAATTCCATCATGTTTGAGCAATTTGACAGGTTTTATTGATTTGGGCCCCACAACTGGATCTGAGTTGACAAAGGCTATTGAGGTAGTTGTGAAAGGAAGAGAATTTGAATACAATAGCACTCTTAGCCTTGTGAAGAGCATAGACCTTTCAAACAACAGTCTATCTGGAAAGATCCCTGAAGAGCTAACAAACCTGTCAGGACTAGGTACCTTGAATTTATCAATGAATCATCTTACAGGAAAGATTCCAGAAAAGATTGGAAGCTTGAAATGGTTAGAAACACTTGATTTTTCAAAAAACCAACTTTCTGGCAAGATTCCTTCAGGCATATCTTCTCTAACATCTTTAAACCATTTGAATTTGTCATACAATAACTTGTCTGGGAGAATTCCATCAGGAAACCAACTACAAACTCTCAACGATCCATCGATTTATGAAGGTAATTCAGAACTCTGTGGATCCCCTCTAACAAACAAGTGCCTAGATGATGAAACATCTCATGGGCCATCATTTGTTCACGACAAAAAAGAGGACGGAGATGGATCCGAAAAGTTATGGTTTTACATTACCATTGGACTGGGATTTGCAATGGGGTTCTCGTGTGTCTGTAGCACTTTAATATTGAAAACATCTTGGAGGCAAGCTTATTTTCAGTTCGTCAGTGACATGAAAGATTGGATCTATTGATCGTTGCAGTGAAAGTTGCTTGGATTCAAAGGAAGATGAAGACAGAAAGAAACCAAGGTGGTAGGTAAGGAAAGCTTATGAAGGTATATTTCAATATGTTTACAATATGTTTAAACTATACTACCTTTGTTATAAATGCTTTCGTGTGTACATCTATATTGTTATGTGTGGAGACTGATGCTACAGAGTCATTCGAGAAGTTTTGATGATCCATCCATCGATTCCGAAGACTCAATAATAAAATAGTAATTTCACATGGTGATTTGCTATCCCTACGGATAACGTATTTGTCATATTTTTCTAAATTGCTCATGTAACACTTTTTCCGGACCTTTTAAGAATAGTAAAATCTTGTGTGAATCTGTGGCCGTAGGCATAAACCACCTAAATTGCTGTCTTATATGTTTTGATTTGCTTCTTGTTCTTTGTTTATCCTTTCTTTCTATATATATATATATATATATATATATATATACAAAGTGAATGGGTGTCAATAATATTTTCTACTTGGAGCATACATATAGAGAAGACTTGCAAGCATATTCACAAGTAAGAAGGAAACACTGCCTGTTATTGGATGAGTATAGTTAGCAATATTACCCAATAGATTGATCTCTTTGATGGATCCAATGGTGGTTCGACCCGGTTGTAAGTTTTATTTAAAAAATATTTTTTAAGTTAAATACACCTATATTTTAAATATATTTTAGGTGCTTTAACATATACAACACACTAGGCATATGATATTGATATCCTCTTTTTCTTTTTTTCAAAAATAAATAAATAAATAAATAATATATATACTTGAACGTGGTATTTGTTATGTACCCATTACAAATACAAGACATGTCAATGATATGTATGCATGATTGGTGGGATCCACACCCACAAAACAAACATGTTCTGATATAAATGGTGTGTTTGAGGAGGGCGGATCCTCTGTTATGAACACGTCCTGTGATGGGTGTGTGATGTGAAACAAATACGAGGGTAAACGGGCGTGTGATGTGAAACAAATACGAGGGTAAAATAATAATTTTGCCCTTGTGTTTGTCTCACATTATATGCCCATCACAGAAAGTGTTCATCACAGAGGATCGCGTTCGTGTTTGGATACATAACAAATATCCTGACGGGTTTAAAATTATTTTCGGATGACACCTGCTATTTCCTTCATTCAGCTTTTTTATTTATTTATTTTTATCTCATCTCAGCCTTTTTCATCAGGCAACTATTATTATTATTATTATTATTATTATTATTATTGTTTTTGGTATTCATCAGGCTCTTATTAAAACAAGTTTGGGGCAAACAATTTCGGGTTGTACAGACCCAAATTACACCCTTGTAATAATCCATAACATGAAAACTTTATTGAAATTTTTTTCTATTTTTTCTTTTTGGGTAGTAACTCAATGATTTCTATTTCTATGTCTCCCTCTCTCCCTCTGTGGGTGCACGGAGCGCTCTCTACAGTGTTGAGAGGTAAGGATGGATATTTTATAAAAAATAAAAACAAGTAGTGGTTGTGAACTATTATGTGCAGATTCTGAAATGATTTATGTAATGAAAATAAGGTTTAAACTATTGTGGAGTTACAAATAGGAGTAAACATGAGATGGAATTAAGCTCATGATAATTGATAGCACTACATTCTGTGATTCCAGAGGCATAAGATAATTCTTCTTCTATTTTCAATCATTTAAAAAAAAATGAAATTGATTGTAATTTCGGAAGAAAAGTTATATCTTTTTTCGTCACCAAATAAGAAGTGCATACGGCTTGGATCGAGGATGTACAATGTGTCGGGCCACTTGTGTGCCGGTCCAGTCTGGCACTGTTGAACTAGCATGAGTAGGGTTGTAAGTTTGGCTCAACCCGCCCAAAGCCCGCCCGACCCAACCCTAATAACAGCCCGAACTCAGTTTTTTATTTGAGTTCGGGTTCGGGTTCGGTCCGGGCTCCAATCTGAGCCCGAACTGCAGTTCGGGCTGGGTTTGGGCTTAGGTTTATAAACCCTAAAAGGCCCAGCCCGGACCGAATAACTAGTAGTAATAACTAAATATTTTAATTATATATATAAATAATAACTTTAGATATGAGCCGTTGATGATTCTTAATCCAACGGCTCATATCCAAAAGAAAGTAGAAGACCTAATCCCTAAAGGAAAGAAGAAACTTGGGACGATGTAGAGATTCTCCAGAACGACCACCATTCCATCTCCTAGCACTCGAGCAGTTATTCTCCGTCCAAAATCATCGATTAATCAAACCTTCTCTGATTCCATCTCTCGCCAGTCTATTGGGGTTTCCATTTTCTCAGCATCAATCGTCTTCCAAATCCTCTCGTCCTGCAGTCTTGTCCGGCAATCACAACGAACACATCACCAGTATGCATCTCTCTCTCTCTCTCTCTCTATATATATATATATATATATATATATATATATACACACACACACACACATTAATTTATTAAATGGGTTTTGTAGGAGTTATACTAAATCAATAGTTAACTGATTGATTGCCTTCCCTCTCTCGTCTTCTGATTCATATAAGCTCGAGATCTTAGGACTTGGTGTGGTCAGGCATCCAAAGGTCGGAATCATCTTGTGAAGAATCAGAGAACACAACACAAGTATATGATCATTTCCCTCTTCAACAATTTCTTTAATCGCATATAATTTATAGAATTAGTCTAGATCTAGTTTACTATTTTTTTGAGCATGATCACTGCTTGAATTTCCTATAGTTCTCTATGTGCAATTTTCGCTTATAATTTATGCAAATTATTTTCCTGACTCATGCGGGTTTCTCCAAATTTAATTTCATGTGTTTAAATAATGAATGATTAGGTTTTGAGATTATTTTTCAGATGACAACTTCTATCCAATAGTTGTTTTAATATAAAACAATCACTGAATTCTTGCTAGAATTTAAAATTAGAAATTTGTTAGTTAACTATTGATTTTTTTTACCTAATTTATATATTGATTTTTTTATTAGTCTATTTGCAGTTTCATTTGGCTACAATTTTCCTATTCTTGCATTCTTATTCTCAATGAGATGAAAACAGCGTCTGAGGTATAATTTATTTTGTTGCTTTTGTTATTTAAAGCTTGATGGTTTTAGTAAGGAATTTGTATTTATATTTTCTTCTTTTTATACGCTAGATGTCTGATGCACATAATCAAGAGATCGCTACAGTTACTAGTACACATATTGGTTCTCCAATTGGAACAAAACGTAAACGAGAACAGAAACAAGATCAGGTGTTTGGTTGTCAATCACAAAACTTGAAACCAATCCAGGGGAAGAGCCACAAGAGGAGGAGAACAATGTTGATGAATTTGATATCTTTTTAGGTACATAAATTATCTTCAATCTTTGGTTATGTATATCATAAAATATCAAAATATTATTTTGGTCATTATGCTTAGAGTCTAACTTGTATTGGTTGATTTTTATAGAGATAATAACAGTTGGGGATTAATAACTTATTGTGGTTATCAATTAGTTAGCATGAATGCATAAGGTATCTTTTTTAGTTGAATATCATCATTTGTTTTTTCAGCTATTTAATATTCTTTACTAAATTTATAACATTGACAATTCTATGGAAATTTGTAGGGAAGGAACTCAAAGACATGAATCATGATACTTCTTGACTTTTACTTTTGAACTCAAATTCCATGGATGTTGGCTAATTTTTTTGGACTTTATGGCCCTTAGTTTTTATGGATTGATTGGTGATGACTTTTGGTTTTATGTTTTTTACTTTTGTGATCATGTTTTTCATAAAACTTTTTTATGTTAGACTTGTTAGTGAATGGTAGAATGGCGATGTTTGACTTGCTAGTTGTTAATTTGTTATATTGGTAACTTTAACTTATATGTTGCAGCTTACTCCTCACACCCACTATATAGTAAACCATTTTTGTGAGTTAATGAAGTGTTGACAACTTTTCATGGCTCATTGCTTGTTAAAGAGACTCGGCATGGAAGTCCAATAAGTTGGTTTTTGTTGCAATTGAAAGAGACATTCAGGTATGCATGTAATTTTTGCAAATGAAGTATCATGAGGAGTTCAACGATCTTGGTATGACTCAGAGAACATGTTTGTGTATTCTGTCAGAGTTTCTTAAAAGATAAAGCTATGGACTCATTCTCAGCTTTTTTTTTTCTTCTCCGCAGGAAAGCACCTAAAAGGTCTGCTCTCATGCTGCTTTCGGTTACCATAAAGTTCTTAAGGAAAACTGTAAGCTTTACAATCAAGTTCAAGACCTTGAAGGTAAAATCTTATTCTCTGAGATGGAGATTTGTTTGCTTTAGTTGTTTTCGAGTTGGGTTACTATATCAGAAGATTTCAATACAGGATATTGGTGTTCTTGACTTTGTCTAGAGAACATCCTTTGCTTGTAATTAAGGGATTTGTTTTTCTAGTATAAACAAGCACTGGTTTCTGGAACAAATGGTAGAAGAGAAGCATGTTCAGTCATGGAGTTTGGAGTTTGGGATTCCTGATTTTTCTTTTCTATACTTAAATGCTTTCTATTCTTTTTGTTCTTATTTTACCAATTATTTGTTTATTTTTTCAGCATCAAGCAATGTTTTGCAATTATGATGGTCGAGTTCAGTGGGGAATGTGGAATTCTTTTTGTTCTTATTTTGCCAATTATTCTCATTTATACTTATTGTATGTAATTGTTGAGGTGGTTTCTGACAAAGGGCCCCTTATGTATTTTTTTTTCTTCTTTCATTTTTGGGTAATGAAAACTCATGTACTTCTTAATGTCTCTTTCTGTATGCCAGCCATTTTTTTTATTTTTTTTGGTAATGTCTGAATGTGCAAATATAGGTTTTGGATTCAAAAAAGAAATTATTCAATGGAGTTTGGGCCGGTCCGAACTCAACAAATTGAGTTCGGGCTTACTTTGTACGGGTTCAGTTCGGGCTGGGCTGGGTTCGGGCCAGCTGATTTCAGTTCGGGATGAGCCCGAACTGATTGGAACCTGGCCCAACCCGCCCTACTTACACCCCTAATCAATTATACATACATAGGTTTTTCCAGCCATCAGGCTCATGCCATTCTTCTTTCAAATATGGTCTAATTGACTTAATACAGCAAAACAACAAACTTCTTCATATAACTATAATTTCTAGCTTCAATCATTAGCTACAGATTGCCAAGTTTGGTGAGCCTACTACTACCATCCTCGGCATTGTGTTCATGACACTAGTCGGGAATTTTTCAGCAATAGAAGATTGTGGCTCAGGCCGAAACATAGAAGCCAAGTGCAGCCCGTCCTAAAGGATCAAGGTTGTTCGACCAAGTGGCATCCCGAAGAGCACAGCAAGCTCTGCTTGCACCGGCGGGGACAGTTAATCTTGCCGAGTTAAGCAGAGCTGAATAAAGGGGTATCAGCATTACTCCGATAATTTACATGTATCAACAACAACTGAGATTTTTTTCCTCTTTTGTCAGTTTAGATTACCTGAGGGAAGAACCTCTCAAAAATCATTCTGTAGTAGTAGGCTTCTTTCGAGGTAGGTGTGTTATGGGGGTAAATTCGACTCGCGCTAAGCATCATTTTCTTCGTCACCTAAAAACAAAGCATTTACAACTAGATGTATCAAGACAAACAGACACAGAAATACAGAGACAGAAACAAAGATGATACATGATTAGCAGCATGGGCCTTGAATCCATCAATCCAAGTGTAGCCAACACCATCACTGAATTATTCTTTCTGCTTATAGAGAATATGCTGCAGAATAACAAATAGACAATGTTAATTGGCATGATTTTTGAATCAGATGAGCATGGAACTATGAGTTTTATAATGGATAGTGGATATGCACCTATATCACCACTAATTGAACCTAATTTTTCTGAATACTAAACCAAATATTAGCCAATTATGCTAATTATAAGAATTGAAAAACAACATAAATTAACATTAAAAAAAATCTTAATCAAGGCTATTGAAGTTGTCCAATGTTCAATAAAATAAAATAATAATCTCTTTAACTCAAACCAAATTTCAAAATGGAAGTACAATGAGAGGAATACCTGTAACACAAACCAGTCGGATACTGGAGTTATGCGTTGCTGCTGTTGCCGAAAATGAAAGCTGGAGCTAGGATTTTATGCTTTGGGATCTTGGATCGGACCGGTCCTGGCTGATCCCGATCCGAATCGGTGATAGCAGACGGTATCGGTTGATCCAAAAGTTGGATCTGTCCTTAATAAAAAAAATGGATCGGTCGGACTGGTCACCGAACCGGCTATACTAGTCTGAACCGGTCGGTTTCGGACTGGTCCAGGCCAATACCGGTTGGATCGTTTGTTTTATAAATTAAAAAAAAAAAACTTTAGATCGGTTGAATCGATCTGATCCAGTCACTGGACCAATCCAGATCGGCCGGTTCGGATTGGTATCGGTTGGATCGGTCCGATCCAAAGCCACTTGATTCAATAGTTATATTGTGGCTTGAGATTGGACCGGTCCTAGCCGATCCTGGTACGGATCGGCTGATCCGAACCGGATCGACCCTATCCTTGAAACCATGGCTGGAGGGCACGGGAACAAGAACGAGGAAGGAAACGTTCGGACCTTGAGCTTTTTTGGCTTGAGAAAGGTAAAACAGAAAAAACCCTAATAATGGCTTATTCTCTCTTGTCGAGGAGAGAGTTTCTGAAACAGTGAACTTCAATTCTTAAGATCAGCTCAAGAATCTCATATCTACAGCTATCAATTTTAAACATAACTAAGCAAACTCAGAGATTTAGAATGATAGTTATCATTAAGATTCATGACCATAATGATAATATCCTTCGTTTTTTTAATTCCAAAGCTTCAAAGGCTGTGAATTTCTACATGGATGAGAAAGTCCTTGATGAGATCTTTAGGAAAGGTAGCCGAGTTGAGGATTTTCACAACGACTCGTACATTTCATTAAAAAATAAAATAAAAAAATCATGTAATGTTCTGAATAGGCAAAACAAAACAATCAAATTCTTCAAAATCGAAACCAAGCTGAGCGAATCGAGATTTGACCAACCACAACAAATTTTTACTGGGATTGATGGGTTTCTTTTTCGCATTAAGCTGAGCTTTCCGAATGCTTAAATTATATATATATATATATAACTTTGACTAATAGAATTCATAAGAGAATGTACATTCTTAGTAGTTTGAATATCCACTAGATGAGCAACATCTTAGGTGCACATAATAAAGGTCAAAAAAGTTAGCCTGATCATTAGATCAACTATCACTCCTTGTTCTCCTTTTGGCTGTTCAGATAAGAAAGGACACTACTGATAGCTAGGCAAGTTGGTCTAAGCTTCATTTAAATTGGATGTTTCAAATTGATAAGAATTTGCACCAATGAACTGTTTTATTTTTTTGACAACTTAGGTGTCCGGGCCTTAGGCTCGACTAATCCTAAGTAGGAGGCTTGCGCAGCAACTCACCATCACGACCTCCCACTTAAATCCAAACTTGCTCAGCTGAGGAATCGAACTTGAGACCGTGCTCCTAACCCACACAATCTCCTATTCGCCTTTATCAACTTAGCAACCCGGGGTGAGTACTTCAATGAACTGTTGTCCTGTACAACTACAACCCCTTTAAATGCATGGTACAACCCCTTGGGATGACTACATGAGGAGGATTAGTCTCAGATTTGTACTACCTGGTGACTTATTTATTGGAATATATTTATCCCCTAACAAATAAATAAAAAAGTGATTTGTCATTCTATAATTGGGACCAACAATCTAAAATTTGTGAGATTTGGGCTGCTGTCAAGGTACGGTAAATCTGGTTGGCTCGTAATCGGATGCTCGGCAATCTGGTTGGCTCATAACGCAGCAGTATTTGAGAACAACCATCCAACTACAACAGTCCAACTCATACAGAAGCACATGAAGGAAACACCAGTCCTGATGAAGCAAGGGTCAAGCTAGGTCTCAAATTGAAAATTCATTGATATTAGTCCCTAGTATGCACAGAACAAAATTCAACTTCGATAGGGCAGCTCATGGCTCTCCTGAAAAAACACATGTGGCAGAGGGGTGTGGAAATCGGAGAGATTATTATGCGGATTTGCCTTAAATCTGGGTGCTACATATGAGCAGCATTTTCTGTTATAAAGATCCCTGTTATGCTCATGTTATGTCCACAAGAGCATAATACGTATCTTAGGGAGCCCACCACATTAACTGGTGACCTGTAATACGTAACTTACGGAGCCCACCACATTAACTGGTGACCTGCCAAACTGGTTAATGTGGTGGGTCTCCCAGGACACATGTTATACTCCTATGCACATAACAAGAGCATAACAGAAGATCTCGTTCCCCATAACAGTACTAGAAAGACTGAAGATGACAGCTAACCAAAGACTTGAGATCTTAGATGTTAAAGGTGACTCCTCTACAATTATCAATCTGCTCCGTAATCCTAAAGTTGAACCCCTTAGGAGATTGAATCGATAATTAAGGAGGCTCGAGTTCAATTACATAGATTTCGTTCGGTGATTATTACCCACCCTTACAGGAAAGCAAACATGGCAGCGAATAAATTGGCAAACTTTGGGCTAGATAACTTCTCCTGTGTATAGATAAACAGACCCCTGCTTGCATTTTGAATGTACAAAAGGATGATGATGTTGGTCAGGCAATCAGGAGATTTATTAATTAATATAATGCATTGGCAGGCACTTTAAAAAAAAACTGCAGGGATCTGTACTTCTGGTCGTGGGATACAGTGCTGTCGTGGATGCATAATCCTAGTCCTAACAGACTGTCGAAGGGTGCTCGATGCGCCATGTTTGGGTCTTCTCAACTACCATGGACCGGAGGTCTTGCATGTAGGGGAGTTGCTCGATTGGGTTAGAGAGTGCAACTTACTATGACCTCCTCTTATTTATACTCTTGAGTCGAACAACGATGTCACCAAGTGGTTTTAGCCCACTTGGTTTCTGTTTCTCTTGTAAAAGGCACGATTTGTTCAGTTATGAGAAATTGATAGTTCAAATGGGCCATGTGTCATTTTCTGAATCACCTTGACAGTTATTAAAAATACACACGTCTTGGACTTGCACTTTCTTTTATTTTCATAAGGGTGTGTTTGGTTGGTCGGAAAGTAGTGTGGGAAAGGAAATAAAGTAAATGAAAGGAAAGTAAAACTACTTTTCATGGTGCTGTTTGGCGGTCTGGAAAAGAAAGTAAGAATTTGATTGAAAATGTAGATAATAGTATTTGGATAACAGAAAAATTGTATAGGAAATGAAAATTATCAAATTTTAAAAATTATATCTTGTCTTATATATTATGTTATGGATGGTGTGCAATATTTGTTATTGTAAATATTTTATCTAAATTTAGATAAATCTAAGTTCTTGAATGAGATCATTATCACAATAATGAAATAATATTAATATAGTTCGACTAAATATTTTTAATATCTATTTAGTATAATAGGTATCGGGTACCCAATGGACACCCATTAAGAATCAGATATTTACAGGAAAAAAAAGAATAAGAAGAAAATAAAATGTTCACACCCAACAATCAAGGTTTTTTTTTTTTTTTTTTTAATTATCTTAATTCCCAACTATTCATAGTATTAAAAAAAAAAAAAAACCCAAACCCCCGACTCCTTTAATTCTCAACAAGTTAAGAGAAGATGGATGTGATTACTTTATTTTCCTTTCTGATGTTTTCCCTTCGTTTTGAGAGAAAAAGAAATAAGGTATTTGACTGGAATTTGAGGTAGTTAGGAAAATTGTTTTTCAATGGGCCCCATGTTTTCTCATCATCCAAACACCTAAAAAGCATGAGAAAGTAGCTAAATACTTTACTTTCCCATGCTTTCTCACCAACCAAACACACCCTAATGGGCCCAATCGCCCATGAATCATTCGGGTTTGTGTGTGGGTCACTTGGGTTGCGCGGGGCCTTCCCTATGATGTTGGTCACGTGGTTGGCTACATGTGTCACCAGTTAGGAAAGGCACGTGTCCTTGCTACTTAGGGTGTAAACACTGTCCCTCTCTTCTCATGTCTTCTCAAAATTTATAATTGGTAGGAAAAGAGATGATGATGGCCACGTGCCCTTTTCTGGCCGAGTCTTAGAAATTTTCCATTAATAACACTCCTTTTTTCAATGGCAAATTTGATTTTAGATCAAATCAAATCTTCCTCCGTCATTTTCCCCGATCGTAATGTTTCCTATTAAACGTATTCTATTGAGTAACGAAACCAATCAGTGTCCAACATATAATAACCCAAACTAAAATAATATAATATATAATTAATAAAAATATAGGGATTAGTTTAACATTTTAGTAATTAACTATCATGTTTAACTTTGATTGATCGTGATTGGTGGGTTGCACGGTAGAAATTTAAGTGCTTCACACACATTCATAACTTTTTAAGTTATAATGTGTGGTTGGAATTCCGTAAGAACTTTTAATCAAATTCAGTGGCTGAGATTTAAATAAAGTTAATACTAGTTAAAACTTAAATAGGATTCCATTTAATAGATAATTAAAGACTAATTTAGCTATAACTAGGAATCTAGATCTAAAGGTTAGAGTTAAACTAATCGAATTTAATGGATAGGATTAAGTAGAAGATTAAAACCAATTCTAAACCAATAAGGATTAAGATTAGATAAGGTTAACTAATAATCCAACTATATTTATGATACTTAAAATCAATGGTGGAGATTACATAGGATTATTAATCTAATCTAGGGGTAGAGAATTAATACTAATCTAAAAATAATATAGATTTCTAGACTAAGTTGGAAACTGTAGAAAATCTATATAAACCAAAGAGTAGGAAGTAGGAATCATAAATTCTATAGAGGATAGAGACGAGAAGGATTGCTGGAGTAAACAAGGTTTGGAATTGCAAAAGATTAAAGAAGAAGAAGATCGAACATGGTATTCATCTCAACGCCAACTCAAAATCTAAGGTAAGCATTCGGATAAAATCTTATTTTCGATATGAACTAGGTGCATATGTCATATTCAGTGAGTATAACATAGCACATCTCTTTCTTCTACTCTTTCTTAAGAAAACATGATAAATATACTAATTTTTCTGGGTTTGAATACCATGCAAGATCAAGGTAAGAATTGATGAGTTGATTATGATGTAAATATTGGGTTTTATTCGGAATTGTATTTTAATATGTGTGTTCTGATAAGTTTATGCCAAATATGAATTAAAATCACAAAAATCAATGTTTTTTGGGATGCCCTGTAGCTTCGACGGCCCATCGGCTAGTCGATAGTTTTTTGGGCAGTTCAGCTGACCATCGACTAGCCGATGGGTCAGCTGACGGTGTTCTGGGCCATTCGGCTGCCCAGCGGTCTGTCACAGGGCTGACCGATTGGTTTGGGTTGTATTTTTCCCCCTGGCCAAGCATCCGAAGGCATCAGTTAGCCAACCAAGGCTACCGAACCTTGTTGGCTAGCTGTAAGTTGTCCATAGGTCAGCCGAAAAATATGAATGTTATCCGATTTGATTGAAATTTTGCATACATGTTGTATTTGACCTAATTAGACTATTTGTTTATGTTGGAATTGATAAATTATGAATATTTCACATATTTGCCTTTTTGTAGAAAATTTGCTGTATCCGACCAACGTGTGAAATTTAGATCGGACTTGTTTTTGACTCTAAACTCATTATGGACATGTTTTATATCTAAAAATACATCTGCACATGTACACAAATTTCCTGATTAGCCAATGTGCACAATTCACTTGCACAACATGGCCTTTTGTTCATAATGACCTTGTATCGGGTCTAATGCCTTGACTTGACCTCCATAACTTCATATTGATGGATTTTATGGTTATAATGAGTGATATTATGATTTGGAAATTATAATATTAGCGGGGAAGTCCCGGATGGATTGATTTGCATGTGTTGAGGGATTGATCATCCCAAAAGACCAATTTTGATTCTTGTCTTATGAGACAATTACTTGTATTGTTGGATGGATGACCAAGTGAAATTTAGTTGTAGATCGGCTAATGTATGATTCACAAGGAACCATTCACATTAGTGAATCACTTAGATTCGTCACCGTGATCGAAAATAAGTGAGAAAATTGTGCTCTCTAGGTTGGAGCCCCTAGAAACTATGATGCACACATACAATAACTCCCTTATTTTGGTCATGTATTTGGGGGATGGTTTTCATCTTGTTTAGCCAGGAGTTTGATTGGGTGTGAACATACACTAATCGAATGCCAAAAAACATGCATACTTGCATATCATATTATTGTGCATGATTTATATGTGGTGATTATATTTATTGTTGCATGAGCATGCATTCATTCTTTGAAAGTCCAATCTTATATTTCCATATTTGGCTTCCTCTAGAGAAATCTATTGTGAAAGATTCGTCAAAAGCCCATCTCCTCTCTCTCGTGGTTAAACCAACGGCTGCCTCTAAAGGGAAAAGCAAAGCTACAATCAAAGCTTCATCTACTCAGTAGAAGAAGCTTAAAATAGGAACTTTTCAAAAACTTTGTTCGACCATCTTTTTTGAAAATTATTTTCAAATAAAATGGAACCCTTAGACACTCCTAATGTTCTTTATGAGAAAATGCAAAAATCTTATGTTAAGAGGCAAGTCGAGCATGAAGAAAGAAAACTTTCAGAGAAAAACCAAATTCCTGGAAAAACTCTTCTCAATGAATGAGACAGAGTTGAACTTTTCTATTTATATTTAAAAGCATAATTCTTGGATAAATACAGTCTGTTACAAGATAACAAACTCTCTAACAAACTAATAACAACTTAGCTAAACTAATTTCTTAGCTGTATCCAGGTCATTATGCTTAGCAGGCTGGGTTATCCTGTTATGGTTTTCATCCTCCCGCAAGCTGAAGGGTCGAGGAACTATGCACAACCTTGAGTGAAGAGAGTCGAACCTGGAGCTTGACAAATGTTTGGTAAATAAGTCTGCAAGCTGATCTTCACTAGGAACATAGCAGAGCTGCAATTTCTTCTTAAGAACTTGGTCTCTTACAAAATGAATATCAATCTCAATATGTTTGGATCGAGAATGAAAAATAGGATTTGCTGCCATGTAACTTGAACTGATATTGACAAACCAGAGAATTGGTATTTGATGTTGTGGTATGCATAACTCGTGTAAAAGCGAAAGAGTCCAAATAATCTCAGCTGCAGCAATGTCTAACCCGCGATATTCTGACTCTGCACTACTTCTAGAGATCACTTTTTGCTTAGTTGCAGACCATGAGACAAGATTATCTCCAAAAAAGATGCAACAACCACTCGAACTTCTTCTATCATCAGAGGTTGAGGCATAGCCTGCATTAGTGTAGGCCTGTTTGTGAAGATCCTGAGAAGGATTGAACCTCAATCCTTATTGCATAGTCCCTCTTAAGTACCTAAGAATTCTCTTAACAGAAAGCCAATGAGCAGTGGTAGGAGAATGCATAAATTGGCAGGCTTTGTTCACAGCAAAAGCTATGTCTGGTCTCATTAGAGTGACGTATTGTAAAGCTCCAACCACACTTTTGTACATTGTCACATCCTCAAACAGCTCTCCATCATACTGAGATAAGTTCTTACTAAGAGTACCAGGAGTTTTTGCTAGTTTACAGTCCAACATCTCATTTCTTTCAAGTAAATCAACGATGTATTTAGTTTGACACAAATAAAGTGAAGTATCATCATAGGTTACCTCAACACCCAGAAAGTAGGATAGCTGACCAAGATCTCTAAAAGAAAAGGTAGAATTGAGTCTTGCTATGAGAAAGTCGACTTGCTCTTGTGAGCTTCCAATGATTAAATTATCATCTACATACACAAGAACCACCACTGTATTTGTTTGTCCAAAAAGAAGGAACATTGAACTATCAGATCGTGAGCATGTGAAACCCCAATTCAAAAGGGCATTACTTAGTTTAGTAAACCAGGCCCTTGGTGCTTGTTTAAGACCATAGAGTGCCTTTTTAAGCCTGCCACACGACTTGGAAAATTTGAATTTTGAAATCCTTGAGGTTAAGACATGTACACCTGCTTTTCTAAACCACCATTCAAAAAAGCATTCTAAACATCTAACTGTCTAACTTTCCATCCAAAAGAGAGAGCAATAGTCAGTACAATTCTTATAGTAGCAGGTTTTACCA
>JAUPMG010252714.1:0-21712 GCA_031762675.1 Pachysandra terminalis | reverse complement strand
GCATAGCATGTTCAACTATATCTTGCTTTTATCTCGTTTCAGTATTTGATTTATCGTGTATCAAGTCATTTTGGTTCCGTACTTATATGGGCATTCCAAACTCAATGTAGCGTTTCATGTTCCAGGTTAAGCTAGAGGTTGGGGGTTGTGATTGTTGTCATGTTATCTTTGTTTTATTTTGCTTTAGTTTTATGCAAACTTGGATTTTCAATTTATTTATGTATTGTTGTAAGGCCCAGCTGAGCGCCGTTATTAAAATTTTAGTTGCTACTTCCTTTATGTTATTTGTTTAATTTCCGCACTCTGAGATGAATGAGAAATTATTTCTTTTAAGTTCATCCTTGTCTTGGTTATTGATATGGTAATCTGCGGTCCAAATTCGTGCCATCCCGCATAGGGATTCGTGCCATCCCGCATAGGGATTCGTGCCACGGGTTTTGGGGTGTGACAATGAAGTACCATAAGGTGGTTGATTGCGCTCGTAAGGTGGAGAAGGATATACAAGAATTTCGTAGGATTGGAAAACTGAAGAGGGAGAGGAATTCCAGAAACTACCAAGCCGAATTACAGAAATGGAAAATGACACATGAAACTCAAGACTTTGGAAACACACGCCCAAAGTGCATCAACTGCGGAAGGATAGAACATCGTCAAAACGAATGATGGTTTCCAAGGAACCCACGGCAAATTACTTTCCAAGGGCAGCAGCAACTTGTACCCAAACTTCATTACCAACAGAATAAAAAACCGACACTACAACAGCAACAACATCAACAAGGGAAAGTCTATGCCATGGAACAACAAAAGGAAGAAAGTACTGTTTGAATTCAATGAGAGATGAAATTTTACTGAAACATATTCAATGTAAGTATCCTCAATTCTTCTGGTTAGGGTGAGCGAATTTCGAGGACTAAATTTTCTTAAGGAGGGTAGATTGTGATAACCTAAACAAAACAATAGGATTAAAGTATAAATAATATAAAAGTTAGAGTTAATTTAAAATTTTAGTATTAGCCATCATGTTTGACTTTTGACCGATTGTGATTGGTGGGTTATACCATAAGAAACTAGGTGCATCACACACAATCATAACTCTCTTAAGTTATGACATATGGCTAGGATCCTGTAACGATATCAAAATCTAAAATCAATGGCTAGGATATTGAAGTAACTTTTAATATAAGATTAATAGCAGAGATTTAATATAAGAAAAAAAAACACTCTCTATTTGAAAGAATTCCAAATAAAGAAGACTAAGAATAGGAGACTCTCTACAAACTATAATAGTAATAAAGCTAGGATTCTATAATATAAATTAATGGTTGAGATCTTGTAGGAGCCTTCAATCTCCAATTGATGGCTGAGATTTAAAAACTAACAATTGATAAGAAATCTCTATAAACTAGAATAGCAACCGTTCAAACTAAAAAGCTAAGAGTTTAAAACATAACTAGTAAAAAACCATAATAGAAAGAAACCTATATTGGCTGGAAACAAATCTAAGGGGTGAGATTCAAAATAACCAATCAATGGCTGAGATTAAGAGTCCATAGTTACTAATCATAGAGTTCCTACATGCCTATATAAAAACGAGACCTTAGGAGATTGATTCATCACTTGGAGAAGAAGAAGAAGAAGAAGAAGAAGAAGAAGAAAATGAAGAGCAAGAGGTGTAATTCTCTACACAAACCTTCAAACCCAAGGTAAGTATTCAAGTCTAACTTTACTTTTGATTGAATTAGGAGAGCAAGGTTACTTTCATTGTGTATGAAGTATTTTAATGGCTTTTTACTAAGTTTAATGGTAGGAGATGGTAAGTGTTAATTTAATGATGTTCTATGTTGTTTATTTATTGGGTTTTGTGCGGAATTCAATGTTAGGGGGTAACTTAACAATGTTTTATGATTAGAGTTGAAGAAGAGTCAAAAATCATGCAAAACTACCTAGATCGCAATGTTCAGCGGCCTCCTTGGTGCGTCAAACAGTACATCTAACCCCAAAATTATGTTTTGGATTCCCCTGCTTGTTAGGAGCACAGCAAAATATATTTGAGTCGATTCCGATAAGTGTACACGAAGTTATAGTCAAATTACAAACGAGATGTCAAACTGTCAAAACCCACTCGATGGCCTCCTCGGTGCACCGAAAAGGACGTCGAGACCCACTCGGCGACCCCTCCGCTCGCCAAGAATTGCATACCTTGTCCGTTTGACTTGAAATTTCACATACGTGCTTATTTTGACCTAATAAGACTGATTTTGATGTTAGTTTTGCTAAATTATAATTATTTCATATACTTGCTTCTTTATGGACCCTTTGGCTATGTTTGTAGACATGCGATATTTTAATATGCTTAATATTTTTTATTTATTTAATGACCACCATGTTAGTGTAGTGACCCGAATATTGTAAATAATAAATAATTATTAATATACGACAAATTAGCTGGACTAATGAATGAGATTAGTTAGTGAGAAGATTATGGTGGGTAGAATTGTAATATTCCCTAGTATTAATGAATGTTTAATTAAATATGGTCATAATGTGATTAAGTGTGAGTATAATGGACTTAGTCCAGAACCGGTCGTGTGAACCCAAGCTTAGTAATGTGGAATCATAAAATAATTAGAACTGGGGTAAATTATTAAGCAATGTATTAGGTTGGGGCTTTAGTGTAATTATATAGGAATATGGGACAAGAGTGACATATGTGTATATATTGAACTGTTTTGAATTGGTCCAATGCACGAACTGTGCGTTGAATTGGTTGTGCCATACGTGGCCCTTGAGGTGGCCAATTCGTGAGTTGTTTGGGAGGGAAGTTAGGGAGTTGCTCCTTATAGTTCTCCTTCTCTGTTGTGATCGATCTTGAGAGAAAGAATTTGAGAGAGAGAGAGTTCAGAGAAATATCTTGAGAAGAGAGGATCGAAGAAGGTGGACTAAGATTATACCTTGTGTTTTACAGCGGGGAAACGAAGCTAGGAGTTGATTTTCATACTTTTATTATCCACATTCGAATTACAGTAAGTACATTTCCTGTTCTTATTGATTTCATAATGTTGTTCTTGAATTCTGTCTTTAGAAGATTGCAGAAATATATATATATATATATATATATATTGGAAGGCATGTGTTTTAGATCGTTTCATAGCATAAGGAAAGTTTGATTTCAACTTCTAAATTTTAAGTAGTGATTGTAAAGATGTTTTAAATTGTTTACAAAGCATTTAGAATGTATGTTGTTTTGGTTGTGATGTTGGTTTCCTCAGAAAACGCAGAAACAGGGGTTTATGGGCAGAATTGGATCGATCCGAAATATTGGATCGGTCGGAATTTGGATCGATCGGAATTTGGATCGATTGGAAATTGGATCGATTAGAAATATGTGATCGATCACAAATTTAATAGTATGTCTGTCTGGTTTAGGTGGTATGAGCCATTGGTCGAGTCTGGGATGGTTCCTTGTGGCCTAGTGAGGTCTAGTATGGGTTGTGTGCCTATGATTACTGGTTGTGTGCCTACTGTGATGGCTGTGTGCCTATGATTACTGGTTGTGTGCCGACTGTGATGGCTGTGTGCCTACTTTTGTGATACTCCCAACTCATGTCAACCAACCTACAACCTAGATATGAGATTAGAAGATAAAATAGATTGATTGGACTCGGTTTAGGTAGTATGGGAGGTTGTGGAGTCACTTGAATATGATGATGACCTATTGAGATCTATAGAATGCTAATAGTGAGTCATGTGATGTGATCTCAACTCTTACCAACTAGCCTATAACCTAGACTTATTGGATTGGGGTTATGACTCCAATGCCTTGGGATATGAATATAGGTGGTTAGATCTGATTTGTTTTATCGAGGGTAGGACATCTGTGATAGGTTCCAAGAAATTATCGACGTGTATGGGCGCGTGGATAGTTGTTCCTTGGAGGGTACCACTAAGTTCCTAATAAATAAATAAACATTCATACTATGTTAGCTTGGTGGTTAAGTGTACCCGGGAGGTGCAGATAGATGGTTAGGAATGGAGCGGATCTTGCGTGAGTGTATCCCAGATCCAGCTAGCTGATCTTGCGTGAATGTATCCCAGATTACAGCTTATGGTATGCTGATCTTGCGTGAGTGTATCCCAGATCCAGCATATGGTGGCCTTCGTACCATGGACATGACCCGAAACGAAGATGATTTATCGGTTACTCAAAAGATTGAGGGACACTTAACAAATTAAGAAAACATAGGCATTGCACATCATCCTTTTGTATTCCTTGTATGAGCATATCATTTAGAGCATGTGAATGACATACATATCATATCATATCATAAATGAATTTGTATGTTATAGCTGATGTTATTTGGAATATATTATCTGGAACTGATGTTATGATTGAGGTAAGGCAGTCCTTGTACTTATATGGGCATTCTAAGCTCACTGTGACGTTTTAAGTTGCAGGTTGAGTTAGAGTGAGGTCGCGAGCCTCACTGTTGTTTAGTTATGTCTTTTATTTTACTTTTGTTTACAAACCATGTGTTTTGGAGTTATTGTAATAAAGGCCCAGCTGGGTGCCTGTAGTTGGTTGATCTCATTATTTATGTTATTGTATTTCGCTTCCGCAAACTCTGTGATGAGTAAAAGGAATGTTTTATTTCATCCTATTATCTTGGTTATGGTATGGCAATTTGCGGTCCAGAAATGGATCCCAAAGGTTTCACCTCATGATCTGTGCCATCCTGCCTAGGGATTTGTGTTATGGGGTCAGGGGCGTGACAGATTGGTATCAGAGCCTAAGTTTTGTAAACAGAGTAAGGTAGTGAAAGGACTGTAGAACTAGGTATCACATAGAAACATGAAGTTAGAAAGAAGAACACATAGAAACCTGAAATAGGAAATGTTTGTTGATTGCTATGTGATGACATGTTTTGGTTTTTGTTTGAACACTTGCATGTTTTCTTGACTTATAGAGATGTGAAGGCGGATTAGGTAGTTTAATGTTCTTTCTCGAATCGTATACCAACCTGGTGAGGGACTCTTGTTGACTTGGATGGTGGGAGTGTGATCCTAATTTTCCTTCTAGAGTGACGGGATTAATGTAGCTGCAGATACATTTATCTTTGAACTCTAGATCGAGGGTTAATGACCACAAGGAGAGTGAGATAAATCGTTGACTTATAGTGTGCCCTTACTCGAGGCCATAGTGTAGATTTATGTTCTTCATGCTCCACGAGGTGGGACACGTTTGACTTGCTCACTGGATAGGTGAACCTTGTTGCTAGCTCACTTAGAGTTGTGTGACTAATCATAGAATGAGTGTATGGTTGATAAGTATGAGATCCCTTGAGTGTATGGTAATATATTGGAATAAATTTTAGTGTGTGCCTTACAAGAATGATGTGTGTTATAACCTAACCATACTATCAAAATTTTGTGAGTAGCTAGAATGGGTTTTAAAATGATTAGATGGGACTTGTAACTTGTATGAACAACGTGACGACTGATAGACCATCACTAGAATTTGTGCAATAATGAACTAGGGTTAAGACGAAAGTGTATAAGCATGAATCCATGATATGATACATGATGATCCTTCATGATATGATTTGACGTGAAAGGAATAATAATAGAATGTGAGTGTACGATTTCCAAGTATAATCTTAGTGACATATTGTGTTCACCTACCATGTCATGATACGCATGTTGTAATCTCCCATTGGTCTTACTTATGTTATCTCATGATTCCTAGATCAACCTCCATGCATAGGTTCACTTTTAATTTCTTAAATTGTGACCTTCTATGAATTTCAAGTATACGGGTACATTGTAAGTATGAATACCATGAGATTAGATGTGTTTGACATTGCTAGTAAAATTTAATATGATTAACCACATGACTGTATGTGTTCATGTGTTGATTATGATGATTCTAAGACATGATCTTATTGTAGAGTGATACTATGGACCCTTTGGCTATGTTGGTAGACATGAGATATTTTAATATGCATTATATTTCTTGTTTATTTAATGACCAACGTGTTAGTTAGCCATATTACACTTTGTACACATGAGTTGAATGATTAGTTAATGATCACATTATCAGTTGCACATCATTATGCTTCATGACCATGGATTTGGTCTAAAAGCTACACCCTTTGCATGTGAATCCATACTTCTGGATCCTTAAGACTATAATGAGACTATCATGATTTGGAAATCATAATAGGTGAGGAGATTGATATTTTTTATGTGTTGAGGGACTGATCATCCCAATAGACCAATCTATTTGTTTCACCCAAGGTGAGGGATAGGCCTTGTATTGGGGTCCCAAAAGACTTGTGGTAAGTTGATAGGTGAAGGAAGGGTCACATTGTGAGGCCCAATATCCAAATCATAAGAGTTGATAGGTAAGGGAAGGTTCATCCCTATAAGGCCCAATATCCGAATCACAAGAGTGTAATTCTGTTAGTAGATCGGATAATGTTTGATTCACAAGGGAAGGTTCACATTGTGAGGCCCAGGGCTAAGTCCCTATGATCAAAAATAAGTGAGGGGATTGTGCCCTCAAATTCGAAGCCCCAAGAAACCATGATGTACACATAGAATAATCTACTATTGCTGTCATGTATTGGAGGATGAAAGTTCACATTGTGAGGCATCCTTGGGTAGTACGATTAAGATCGGGTGTGAATCATACACTAAATGAATACTATACAGCCAACATCATACATATTTCATTTTAGATTGCCTTCAATCACATGTGGTGATTATACTTGCTAGGGGCACATAATGCATTAATGATTGAATCAGCCCCTTCACGTTGCATATTATATCATGTTACTTCATACGAATTACTCACATTGCATCAGATTGCATATCTAGTATATATCTCATTCTCACTTGCACTTTCAACACATTATATGTTTACTTGCATATTGACTCTCGTGATTAACATGTTTATAGTTATATGGAGTACCATTGAAGAGTGGCATTTTCCCTACTTCAATCTTAATTATTGTTAACCTTGTTTACTTACAAAGTTAGTGTAGCTTACGCTTTCGAGCACAACCTATTTTAGGACCTATAGATGATGGACACAAGTACCATGAGGACCAAGATAGAGGACTAGGATGCTTTGAAGATAATAGTTGATATTAGGGTTTTACTTGATGATTTTAGTAGAACTTGTAATAGGGTTTATATTGTTTTAATTCAATACTTATTTGGTTTTCAGTAGTTAATAGGGATTGATTTTAAGCATGAGACTATTATTTTCTTTCCGCTGTTTTTTGTTTGAAGGATGTTATGTGATGGATATTATCTTAATAATACTACTTTTTCTTATGTCATATCCTTCTTTAGTCAATGATTTTTGTTATGTATTGTTTATCCACTCCTATCTGGATATCAGGTGAGAGTTACAAACCAGACTTGGGGACTCCATTGAGATTTCTAGGCTTGGTTCGTGACAAGAAAAGGTACAACAACCCTTCAACTTGGAGAATCTTGGATTTTGAAGGAATTGCAAATGTTCAAACTTTGAAGAAGAAGAAGAAAAAGGTGTTCTACTCAATGCCATTAAGAATTCGAGGTAAGTATTCAAATAAAACCTTATTTTCAATATGAACTAGGTATATATGTCATATTCCTTGAGTATGACATAGCATATCTATTGAAAATCACTTTCTTCTACTCAATCAAAACATGATTAAAGTTTTAAATTTCTGGGTTTGATTTTTATATAAGAATTAAGGTATATTAAGAGAATGGTTTGCATTGTAAGGTATAGGTTTTCCTCGAAAGTTGGTTTCATATTGATTTAATTATCTATATTTTATTTTTTTGGAACTTTCTGGTGAAAAATGGATGAAATTTTGGGTTTCCCATGCTTAGGCCCACTCGGGGGTCGACCTAGCAAAGGATCTACACTATTTTGGGAATTTTGGTCCATTTGGAGGGGAGGCCGAGCGGAGGACTTAAACTAATTTTTCTGTGTCAAAGTCTCTAGAAAAGGGACCGAAGCCTTAGGTGGTCCAAAAGCTTCAGCCCCCTCTTCGACCTAGTGGTCAGCAGGCCAAGAATGGCCAAGTGTGGCCATTCGGCCTGAAATTTTTATTGCAGTTGTTTTTGACCTATTTGAAATTGTTTATGGTGTCAGAATGGGGTTTTTACATATATTTTATATTTTTCATCTATTGAGTAGATTTTTGCATGTTTGCCCAACAAATTAATTTTTGATTTTTAATCTTATCATCTTAGAACATGTCATGATCGTATTTTACAGTTCATAATACACTACTTGTTCATATACACAATTGATTGTTTAGTTAATTGCACTATCCACTTGCACAGCATATGCCTATGGAGCATGATGTCCTTGATTGGGTCTAATGCTTTGACTTGACCACATAATTCCATATTTCTAGAATTTATGGACATAATGAGAGATATTGTAATCTGAAATTTACAATATTGGTGAGGAAGTCCCAGATGGACTGAATTGCATGTGTTGAGGGACTAGCTATCCCAACAGACCAATTTTGATTCTTATCTTATGAGGAAAAATGCCTGTCTTGTTGGATGGATAACCGAGTGAAATTCTGTTAGTAGATTGGCTAATGTATGTTTCACAAGGAACAATTCACATTATTGAAGCCCTGGGATAAGTTCCAGTGATAAAAAATAAGGTATGGGGAATGTGCCCATTTGGTCGTAAGCCCTCAAAACTGCGTTGTTCACATAGAATAACCCCAATTCTGGCCATGTGTTTAGGGGATGGTTTTCATCTTGGATAACCAAGGGTTCGATCGGGTGTGGGACATACACTATTTGAATGCCAAACAGCTTGCATATTGCATTCATATGATTGTTCTTGAATCGCATGTTGTGATTATATATCTTGTTGCATAAGCATGCATTGCATTCATTAATAACTGAACTAGCATATCATATTACATTGCACATCACTTCATATATCATTAAATGCATATGCTAATATTCGGTTTCTTCTATGGGAATGCCAATGAAGAGTAGCATTGTCCTTCAATCTTAAATAATGTTTTGATTTGTTTACTTACAAGCTAAGTGTAGCTTACGCTTTCAAGCAACCATATTTCAGGACCTATAGATGAGGGACAGCAAGACTATGATGATCAAGATGGAGGAAAAAGATGTGATGAAGACACTAGCTGTAATGAGAATATTGTTTGATGATTTCAATAGATTTTGTAGTAGGACTTAGTAGGACTTATATTTTATTTGAGTAGTTGGTAGGTTTTGATTGAAGCATGAGACTAGGAGTAGTTTATTTCCGTTGTTTGATATAATGGATTATTTTGTAAATGTTTTATTCTATGTTTTATAATTATCTTAATGGATTCTATGTATTTGGCAATGTATTGAATACCAGTCCCATGTGGAATGGGGTGAGAGTCATATTTCGAATCTTATAGAGAATCCAATGAGATCTCTAAGGTTTGGGATGTGATAGATTACCGTCTGGGTAATCAAGTTAATTACTCATTAGGGCCCACAATGTCCACGTAGGAGTCTTCTTTGGTAAAATACATGGTCGATCAAAAAATAAAAGCGCAAAGATAAGAGGCAGATATTTCTTCTCGACGTTGTTTTTAAAAAAATAGTAAGAAGAATTGGAGCACTTGTCAACAGCTTACTGGAGAATCCCTTCCCCCACAGCGACCATGTCTGCGCATGAGAAAAGTGACAATTATAGCTACCCATGATCCAAATCGTTGAAAATGAAAGCTCAAGCACACAAGCCATGTTCGTAGTTAAAGCTTTATAAATAGCAGAAGGCTTGTTCTACTCAAACCCCCAACAACTGAACAACCAAATCAGAAATACGCTGACTTTTCCTTCGTTCGATCTCATTGATCGATGGTCGTAAATATATATGCAATACATCCATCAATCCCTTAGTTCATACCTCCTCTGTCTCTCCTATTGATAGTCATCTTCTCAGAAGGCTATAATGGTGCAAGAGATCGAGTCGACCATACTTCGGAGAGAATGCCCTTTTGTAACCATCATTTCCTCCTATAGTAGCTATTTATCCATCATCTGTGACTACTGAATCAGTCCCCTTAAAAGGTTTTGATGTTTTTTATCTCTATTTTGACTTAATGTACTTGAATTTAGTGCACTGTAATTCATGTATATTCTTATTAATCAGTGACTTTATTACTGTTTGATTGTGCTTAATTGCTTCATTAAATTATGATAGAAGAACCCATATTGAAGGAAGCATCTATCCTTTTACAATCGTCTGATCAATCGCCTTGGTGGTGATTGGTTTCACACAACTATTGCTCAAGGTCGAAGACCTATGAAACTCATTGTGAGAGATAGTCCAATTCTCTCTACCAGGCCCGCGAATGGTCACATGACCAACTAACCGAGCAAACCACCCATTGCCATAGGTAGATTTTTTCCTCGAATGAGAAAGAGAAAGGGAGAACATCTTTTTGGCACGCTCGGTGGGACTCACTTGTGAGAACAAGTGCTATCAGATCGGTTAGGAAGGAAGTAACTCACTCGAACAACCAGGAACAGGGTGATCACATCTCATCTGGAGAATAGTAGATAAGCAGTGATCCTTATTTGGTTAACCTTGCAGTAGGAATGTCTAGCCAGGCTGACTTCCTAGTGTCCATAAGGGCCATTGGTGATACATTAAACCAATCCCTTATCTAATCCCTAGGGGGGAAATCCAGACACTCGATCAATCATTGGAAAATCATTTTCAATCGATGAATGCTGATCTAAGAATAATGTTCAGCTGCATGAGTGCCAAATGCGAGAGGAATAACCTATAGATTGTTCGAATGCCCCCTACCCATGTTATACCAGATACTAAAGGGAAAGTGAGAAGAGATACTGTCCTCCCACTATAGGGCAAAGAATAGCTCACTAATCCAAAGAGAAACGGCCGATCGGAACCTCCTCCTACAATAAACAATGTTTCCCAACCAAGGGGTGATGATCGAATCCCACGTGAGAATCTACAGGTTTACCAGAACCCAATATCGGAACATAGTATAAGGGACCAAGACATAAATGGCGCTGTGGACCCTGACTTAGGGACACCATTAGAAGAAAATCAGCCTATCAATCAAGGTATCAGGGACATCGAATGAGATCAGATTTACCAGTTGTTCCAGGAGGCTATGAGGACACGCAATCCAAGATGGTTATCTCGATCGTAATACCGCAGACCCTACTCTGATTGGATAGATCGCAGGTATGAGTTCCCCAAAGGATACAAAATCCCTAATTTTTATTTATTTTCATGGGATGGTGGTCAATCGATCATCGAACACATTGGCTGATTCACAATCCAGTTTAGAGAAGGCTCCTTGAATGACTATTACCGTCTGAGGCTTTTTGGTAATCGTTGGCCGGCCACGCTTTCACTTGGTACATCACTCTTCCTCCAAAAGCATTCCAACAATGGGCCGAAATGGAAGAAAAATTCCACACACAATTCTACAGGACTGAACCTGAAGTCTCCATAGCTGAGTTAGCTCGGATGAGAGAAATACGTCGCTTGTTTCAAAAGAGTCAGGAATAGGTGTAGGATTTCCTTACCTGAGACCAAATTTGTGAAACTCACACAACAGTCTAGATATTGAGCTTCGAAAGAAGTTCAAACGTATGGAGTTTGAGGACTTGTTTGAACTATCGACCAGGGTGACCAAGTACGAATGGCTCTTGAAAGAAGAGAGCCGGAGGAAGGCACCCTCATGTGGGACTTATTACTAAGATCGCAAATATGAGTTAGGATTTGCCAAAATTATAGGCAAGAATCCTTTTGTATGTTCATCCCAGAAAAGAAGAGATCTCAATTCATCCCTTGCATAGGACAAGAAGAGAGGATCATTGGAATTGGCTAGAAGTTATTCATTTGACATCATAATCGTCAGTGATATATTCAACCACTTACTAGGGGAGAAATTCCTAAAATTGTCCGACGGCCACAAGATATCGCCGGTCAATGAGCTTGAAAACACTGAGTACTGCAATGGCATGGAATGACTCCCCATTCGACTGTTAACTACTTTGCCTTTCAAAATATTGTGCAGGATAATATCAACAAGGGGATGCTGTAGTTCCTTGAGAAAAGGAATGAGGTTAAGGGGATCGGTAGTGATCCATTCCCTCCATCCGTTTCAGGCCGAATATGAAACTCTGAAAATCAGCTTGGAGATTCTGATTGAGTTAGGTGTAAGGAACTGCTCATTTCCCTTTTCTCTCTCGGTCGAGGGAAAGAAATCCACCTAAGTCAATGCAAGGTTGGCATATGTGCCACATGCATCATGTGAGTGTGTGCCACATGTACAAAAGTGTATGGGTCACTACAATTCACCCTCCTTATGCTCGTTCTCCCATAAAGCCTCACTAATATCATGATGACCCCACTGTACCTTAACCAAAGGAATAGTTTTAGTACGTAAGACTTGCTCCTTCTGATCCAAGATACACACTAGAGACTCAACATAAATAGCATCCTCCTTGAGCTACAGTGACTTCCAATCGATGATATGAGATGGATCTGGCTCATATTTATGCAACAAAGAAACAAGAAACACATTGTGAACTGTAGATAGTTGAGGTGGCAAGGATAATCGATATGCTACTACCCCAATTTTGGAAAAAATCATGAACGGTCCCACAAACCTTAGAGCTAGCTTCCCCTTCTTCCCAAATCTGATCATGCTAGGCAACAAAAAAACCTTCAAGAAGAAACTATCTCCAATAGAAAACTCAAGAGCTCTCATACGGTTATCAACGTAAGACTTCTGACGACTCTGGGGAACCTTCAACCTCTCTCTAATCACCTTCACCTTCTCCGTATTTCCAAAAAGACTTCTGGCCCCAAAACAGAAGACTTACCAATCTCATCCCAACACATCAACGATTTGCAAGGATGCCATACAATACCTCGAATGGTGCCATCCCGATGCTCGACTGAAAATTCTTAATCTTGGCAAACTCAACTAACAACAAGTGCTCCTCCCAACTGCCCCTAAAATCTAGCACGCAAGCCCCCAATATATCCTCAAAAATTTGATTCACCTATTTCGTCTGACCGTCGATTTACGGATGAAACGTTGTGCTAAAATGTGTACCCATTGCTCTGTGTAGACTCTTCTAGAAATGAGAAGTGAATCTGGAATCCCTTTCTAACACAATCGTAACTGGAACACCATGCTATTAAATGATCTCCTTAATGTATAGTTTGCATAACTCATCAATGGAGGCCGCAATTTGAATAGCCAAAAAAGTGGGATTCCTTAGTCAACCACTCCACAATCAACCAAATGGTATCATGACAAAATCAAATCCAAGGCAACCCCACATTAAATGATCTCCTTAATGTATAGTTTGCATAACTAATCAATGGAGGCTGCAATTTGAATAGCCAAAAAAGTGGGATTCCTTAGTCAACCACTCCACAATCAACCAAATTGTATCGTGACAAAATCAAATCCAAGGCAACCCCACTAGAAAGTCCATCGAAATGATCTCCCATTTCCACTCAACAATTGGCAAGGGATGCAACATACCCACAGGTCTCTGATGCTCTGCCTTGACTTGCTGACGAGTCATACAATGTGATACAGAATGAGCAATCTCCTTCTTCGTGCCTTTCCACCAGAAGTGCCTACACAAATCCCAATACATCTTCGTAATGCCAGGATGAATTGTATACTTCGTCTTATTGGCCTCGTCAAGAATCTCTCTCCCCAGTTCATTGCAACTCGGTATACAAAACTGCATCTAAAGCTGATACTACCATCAGTATCCAAACTAAAATCATCTCTGCTCTCATCTACAACCTCCAAAAGCAACCACTGGTACTTCTTTGACTCTTCCACAATCCTCATAGAAATAGTGGGCTTCACCGTCAAACTAAAGAGCTACACTCCCGAATCATGACTCTTAGCACAAAAATCAATATCAAAAAGAGCTTCTAACATCTCCCATTCCTTCAAAATTAGAAGTGAAACCAGGCTCCTAGGCTTCCTACTCAGAGCATCCGCAACAACATTTTCCTTCCCAGGGTGATACTGCAATGAGAAGTTATAGTCGTTCAGTAAGTCCATCCATCTCCTCTAGTGCATGTTGAACTCCTTCTGAGATTTCATTTCCCTTTGACGTTATTCTGAGATTATATGTGATTTACCATGATGAGATGTGGCTTGAAATTATTTACATGTGTATCATGCGTACTTACTGGGCCTCATAGCTTACGTATTTCATGCACTATATGTTTACAGGTTGAGATAATATTTCAAAAATAGATGGCGAATACATGAAGATTGATTGTTTTATGTTTAGACTTGTAGCTCAGTTTTATTTTAATGAAATCTGTTTAAGATGTTTTTGATAAGGTTTTAATAAACTAAATTCATTTACGTTATTAAATCATCGATTGAATCAATGAGAGGTTATGCAATTGGTATTGTGGTGTTTGTTGCATTTTCATTTGGCTTCTGCGTTAGATACTCTGTTTTGGCTCGTTGATTCAGTCTAGCCGGGTCCATGTGTTGGATCCAATGCGGTTGCCCCTTGAGATCTGTGCGAGATCGTAGGAATCCATGTTATGGATTTCGGGGCATGGCATATTTGAAGGATCTTGGTTACTACTGGCCTACCATGGAAGTGGACACAACTCAAGCGCTCTTATTTTACTTTCCATTGTTTTTTGTTTGAAGGATGTTATGTGATGGATATTATCTTAATATTACTACTTTTCTATACTTTATATTATATAATATCCTTCTTTATTCAATGATTTTGGCTATGTATTGTTTATCCACTCTCATCTGAATATGGGGGTTGCAAACTAGACTTGGGACTCCATTCAGATAATAGGTTTGGTTTGTGACAAAAATGGTATCAAAGTCTAGGTCTTATGTTTTCAATCAATTCTATAAGTGTTTGATGTGATGATATTTCAAAGTTTTCTTTGTGTCAATATTCCAAATGTTTTCTCTATGCTAATTGTTCATTCTAACATGGCTGCTAACTTAAGTACGCGCAGATTTCTTTCTTCTTAAACAGATTTACTAATCATCCTATTTTCAGAATGGCTAGTAGACGAAGAGGTAACATGGGTACTAGTTCAAGTGGGAGTGATGATCAAGATCCGCAACTTGCTGAAATTTACTAAGCATTAGGAGAAATGGCTGCAATAATGCACCAATCACAACCATTGCCACAACAATCTGAATCATAGCAAAACACTCGTAGCATTGAGAAGTTCAAGAAGCTTGGACCTACTGTTTTCAAGGGAACAACCGATCTGATAGATGCACAAGCATGCATAGATTCTTTGGAGCACATCTTCGAGGTAATGGAAGTAGATCAACAAGAGAAAGTTTGTCTTGATGTATTCATGCTAGAAGGAGAATCAAGATGGTGGTGAAAATCCATCTTGGAGATAGCACTAATTCAAACTTGAACCCACTTCAAAGTGAGATTTTGTTTGGAGTATTTTCCTAAAACCATTAGAAAGGAAAAGGAGCTGGAATTCATGAAGCTAGAGAAAGGATCCATGGCCGTACTGGAGTACACAACGAAGTTCACGAAGTTATCACAATTTGCCACTTATGCGGTAGATGAAGAAAAAAAGAAAGCATTCAGGTTCGAAAGCGGACTAAGGCCTAGCATCAAGAGTAGACTGATCGTACAGGAACTCACGGAGTACCATAAGGTGGTTGATTGCGCTCGTAAGGTGGAGAAGTATATACAAGAATTTCGAAGGATTCAAAAACTGAAGAGGGAGAGGAGTTCCATAAACTACCAAGCCAAATTACAGAAATGGAAAAGGACACAAGAAACTCAAGACATTAGAAACACACGCCCAAAGTGCATCAACTGCGGAAGGATAGGACATCATAAGGTTTCCAAGGAACCCACAGCAAATTACTTTCCAAGGGCAGCAGCAACTTGTACCCAAACTTCATTACCAAGAAAATAAAAAACCGGCACTACAACAGCAACAAGGGAAAGTCTATGCCATGGAACAACAAAAGAATGAAGGTATTGTTTGAATTCAACGAGAGATGAAATTTTACTGAAACATATTCAATGTAAGTATCCTCAACTCTTCTGGTTAGGGTGAGCGAATTTCGAGGACTAAATTTTCTTGAGGGTAACACTAAAGTTCTCGACTAACACTAAAGTTCTATCAGAGTGCGGTAACCAAACCAGGTTCTTTCCCATCATGACCAAGCTCATCAAATTGAAAGATCCTCTCTGACTTCAATCTCCTAAGCTGTCGTCTCGACTAAAGATTCTGAAAGTTGTTTGCTTTAAAGCATGAGCTACACTAGCCAATAAGTAAATAACTTCATAATTATGCATGATTAACTTATAGTTAAGTCATTACTCATTATATCCAGTCCACAAAATAAAAAGTTCATAATGAAATTAAATGCATGTGGTCGAGTATTAATTATGCATGTTGTGCACCTATTTACAATAATCACCAAGGTAAGCTAATCAAGCAATCTAGTATGCAATGCGTCTGTCAGTATGTAAAGCTGGTATGTTTCCTCTTGATCCAGTCTTTATCCGAGGTGTCCCACCAACGTGAATTCGCCCCAGGATGTCCTACCAACATGAATTCATCCCCCGTATTTATGGCTATGGAATAGGACTAATTTATGTTTACATGATAGCTTTATGGGTTTTCAACCAAGGAGGCATAATCCCCCCCAATTATTTTTATCAATGGTAAATACCGATGTTTACACCAATGTGCGGATCCCTCAGAAAATCATGACACTCGACATACTACAAAGGTCTCTCTCTCTCTCTGATATTTCATCCAAGCTTACACCAACGTGCCGATCCTTGGCTAATATCATCTTCCAAGATTACACCAACGTGCGGATCCTTGGGTAAATGCCCTTGCACAATAAGTGAGTTTGTTGGGGTAGCTAATCCCTCAACTCATCCTTGCTAGTCTCCTCACAAGATGTAGAATTCACATTACATCACTCTTATTTAACTCACGAGACTCAACCATGCGGTCTCGGAACACAGGGTATTTCTCTTAGACCAAGCTATGGTCTCGAGTCAATGCAGTGCAAGTGTAGAGGTGCACGCTAGCTAAGCATTCATTTCTTTGTGTACAAGGTGTAATAACAACCAATAAGAGTGTCATTCATCAATCACATATACAATACAAGTCACAGTTTTAGTAACACGAAATGGGTCGTTGAGAAGCAACCATATAAGATTAACTAAGCATTCACATTTAATGCATCAGATGTGTCATCACCTATAAGTATACAAATCATTCAAAGCCTAACATTCATATTTCATCAACACATGGAAACGGGTCCATGAAGAAACAAGTATCAGAACACTCATCTTACCCAATATAACATCACACTTGATATAATTAGGTCAATTTTGGGTTATGCACAAGGTTCCAAATTAATCGGACATACTAAAGAAAATTGACTAATTCAAGAGTTTATTCCACACATACTCATATACAGAGATTCAACATCACATAGAGCTAAGTCACAAGAAGGAAAATGCATATCAATCGAGTTTAAGAATGTATATCGTTAATTTGAATTAAAAACCATGTGAATGTGTATCAATTATAAGACATCAGAATTTAAGGCTAAACAATTAGGTACTCCGAGATCCTCGACACACCGAAACCTACCTCGGCGACCAGATTGACGGACCAAACTGTCACTCGATGACAATTCTAGGGGCTTCATTCTCGGCAACCTATTCGGCGCCCTCTTTGGCTCACCGAATTAAGATTCGGTACCCTGCTCAGCTCACCAAGCAGCAAATTTTGGGTTGACATCCCTACAGTAAAATGGTCATAACTTTCTGTGTACAACTCAGATTTGTCTCAAACTATCTTATTGGATTCCTGACGAACAATGGAATGCAACATTACTAAATGTGGTGCTATCAGATCTCGGTGGGCTTCCCAGTGAGCCACAAAAGTCACCGGAGAAAATTCTGGGTCATCGGCGAAGCGTTCGGCGCACCGAGGAGGTTGTCGAGCATCGCGAACCATCCAAATCAAGGGATTTTTCTCAACAAATAGAAAATATAAGGGAAACATCATACATGCATTATCAAGTCAAATCCAACTCTTTTTTTCCATAATAACATGGTTCTTTCAAAACATGCAATTCAAGGCATTCAAATCCATTCCTTAACATTCAAAAGCTTGCATGTACTAGAAAATAAAGAGAAACAACCATGAATCTACTCTAATCAAGAACAAAAATGAAGGTATCTACTTACATTAGCAAAAATGCAAGCAAACGACATGAGATTCCAAGCAAGCCAAACCTTTTCTTCTTTCTCCCTCAAGCTTCTCCTTCAAGCTCCCAAGCAACAAACACAACTAAGCTCAAGAGAGAATGCATGAGATTTTCTCTCAAGCAAGTAGACCCACACCACATGTCTCCTCAAAAAACAATCTCAACCCTCCAAATCATCCACTTTCATCATGTCCCTAGGATTGACTAGTTGGTGGGAGTTGATATTCCTACCAGCAACTCCCCCTTCTCCTTCAATCCTAGCCACACAAACAAACACAAAAGTTAAAATAAATCATTAACACCCATCACAAGCTTTATCTAAATGATCAAAACACATATTCAAATATTAAAATGGGCCATGCTACTGTGTGTAGCACCAAGGCTTACTAAGCACAACACACTCGATCGCGTGGTCGGATTTAACCCGATCGGCAATCCAAACAAAGGAAAGAATCATCACATGGTTTAAAACAAAAATATGTATAAATCGGAAGGTTTAAGCCGTTACATCAGTTTATTTCCTATTTAACTGATAAATTAAGCTATCTGACCTACACTGCTTCCTAAGTCTATCTGGCTGACCTGATCAGTTTTAGTGACTTAAGGAATTTCTAGTGCATCTAATAGGATTAAGGATTTTAAGTCTTCTAATCCTAATTAATAAATGAAATTAAATTACTAACTCATTAAATTACTATTTTACCCTAAGATCTCAAGTTAATATTTGTTTCAGGAAGTTTACATCATTTTATTTCATATTTAATTGCTAAATTAAGTTTTCTAACCTACACTGCTTCCTAAGTCTACCTGGCTGACCTGATCAGTTTTAGTGACTTAAGGAATTTCTAGTGCATCTATTAGGATTAGAGATTTTAAGTGTTCTAATCCTAATTAATAAATGAAATTAAATTACCAACTCATTTAATTACTATTTTACCCTAAGATCTCAAGTTAAGATTTTTTTTCGGATTATTTAGGTTCTTACATTCTACCCTCCTTAAAAGAATTTGGTCCTTAAAATTAATCTAAGTGATCTATTAAGTTAGGTTTCTAATCTAATTACTCGGAGCTTGTTATTTGAAACTAACACAAGATTAAGCTAAGATTTTCATTAACAATACAAGCAAGCATTAAAGTAAACACCAAACCACAACTTGTCTATTATACGGTAAGATGGAATTTAAAACACACCACAAACGTTACATCTGAAAAATTAAAACGCCTAAGGTAAAAACATTTGGATTTCAAAAAGGAATACATGTGAAAACAACACATTGAAAGAAAACATCTAAGGGTATCTAAAGGGAGATCATCAAGATCATCTAAGGAAAATTCTCAGGAGATGAAGGAGGTGGAGGCATGATGGCTAAGAAAGGAATGACATCGCTGGCCTTATCACAACCGGAAAGGTTCTCGAAAAACTGAAAGGTTTGAAATCAAAACGTGTGTTTTTAAAATTCGGGTGATACAAAAATTAAACAAAAAGGGAATTCATTAACATCGACAAGCATCACGAAGAGAGAAAACATTCGACCTACACATGCTGGAAAGAAAGGTTGTAGCATACGTCCAAAACAAACACCACATGTAAAAGCATAAAATAACAAACTGTTAAACTAAAAAGAAAATGACTAGTAGCTTTGTAAATAAAATAAATGATGACATATGTAGTACGTAAAGTAGGAAATTGCAATTGAGAAAAAGGCGTAGAAACTTTCAGTATGAAAAACTTATTTTCATCGAGGAAAAGGTGCAGTAAAAGGTTGATAGTATATATGTGTAGATATTAGTGATCTGTGTATTGAAGCAAGGAAACATATGTAATAACATAAGTATATATATAAAATACGTAGTGTGTGGTTGTCGATGTTGTTGAGAAGATGCATAGTGAACGACAAAATTAATCAAATGTTGACGAATAAATGTAGATACAAAGTAATAATGGTGAAAATACAAACGAAATCAAGCTAAATAAGAACAATTTAAAGGGTCCCGAAGGCGAGAAAAAATAAGACTAAATGCACGTGCTCAAATCTAAGTACACATAGTAAAACAAAACAGGGTTTATCAATATCAAATGAACATTACATAGAAGAAACATATTGTATGATTACCCTGGAAAGGGTGGGGCCAGTACAAGCTACCCAATAAATACACATATGATAAGCAAGAAATTCAAGTTTAGTACACTGCGAGAAGAAAACCCAAAAACATGCGGAAAGGGAAACACTACAACTGAAAAGCAATTGAACCATCGAAAGGGTGCCCTCAGAAGGAGGAGAACACCAAAAAGAGCAAAGATAAAAGTTCTATAGTTACAAAGTTTATCAAAATATAAGAAGTCAAACATCACATCAACCCATCCAAACAAAGATTTAAAGATTGATTAGACGAACACTCAGATTCATCAGAATATGGGTCTCGGTCCGGATCTGGTATGAATAGTGACGTCTCCAGACTTTGATCCAATTAGCAACTTAGTGTGATTATATGAAATGTTATATACATTATAAAATAAAGTGATTAAATAATTGCATATTATTATTATTATTTTATTTAAATATAATCCAATTCCTACCAAAGTCTCAAATTTCTCATTCTAATGCATTTGCAACTACATTAACCTTAAAATTTGAAATTTTGTTAGTACTAGAGTTCTAAGTATTTTAAATAAATTCAATCAGCACAACATAAGCCTTAGGTTATCACATCATTTAGTAACGTGACAATCCAGTATACTTAACAGAGACTTCCTCCTAGTAGCTTCTACCTTAGGATTCTCAGAAACAGTTGTACATCCTGTCCCCAATTATCCATCCGGAGTTGCTAGTTAGGATGCACAAATTAACAACAAACATCGCTCCTCACACCTCACACCCATAGATATTTAATTCCCTTAACCCCTACAAGTCATACACTTGGGGTCAACCTACAAAATCCTAATCTGAAGTCTTATGAACATCCCAACATAGTTACTTAAGTCTTAAAAGAACTTAGGCTCTGATACCATTTTTGTCACGAACCAACCAAAAAAGTCTATTTTCTAGACTAACACTAAAGTTCTATCAGAGTGCAGTACCCAAACCAGGTTCTCTCCCATCATGACCAACCTCATCAAATCGAAAGATCCTCCCTGACTTCAATCTCCTCAACTGTTTTCTTGACTAAAGATCCTGAAAGTTGTTTGCTTTAAAGCATGTGCTACACTAGCCAGTAAGTAAATAACTTCATAATTGTGGATGATTAACTTAGAGTTAAGTCATTACTCATTATATTTAGTCCACACAATAACGAGATCATAATGAAATGAAATGCATGTGGTCGAGTATTAATTATGCATGTTGTGCACCTATTTACAATAATCACCAAGGTGAGCTAATCAA
>JAUPMG010252698.1:0-21713 GCA_031762675.1 Pachysandra terminalis | reverse complement strand
TGTATGTATTTTGTGACGTGGAACCCCTGACCTCACTTAGTGGGGACAGGGTAAACCCTGGATACATGACCCCACCCACAAGGACCCTATGTTACACAGATTTGGCCATCAGTCTTACGAATCACGTGTCCATACGCATGGACACGGATTCGGACACCGAAACTGCACAGATTCGCCAAGACACGACTAGTAGCCGTGTCGCATAGAAGAGGAAGAAGAAGAAAGAGAAGGACAAGGAGGAGAAGGCTAACCTTTCCTCTTGTTCTTGTCGGAGCTGAAGCCCTCCGTTTGTTCTTCTCTTCGATGCAAGAAAACTAACCTTTAGGCCCCAAGACCTGTTTTTATTCTTCTCTTAGATGTCCTTTTATTTCTGTAATTACAAGTTTGCCACCAATGGCTTGTAATTACAAGTTTATCTTACTTTTATTTTTGTGATTACAAGTTTTCCATCAAGGGCTTGTAATTACAAGTTTTCGACCGAGTACTAAAAGTCGTCCATGGAAACTAATTTTTAAAAGTATAATTAAAAAATTAAAAATAGCTTTTTTGTTCCTTTTCTTCTTTATCTTCCTTCCTTAGCTGAAACCCCAAACTTTGGTCTCATCGTCCAGTCCCATTATTCTTAATGATTAGAGTTACAAAAGACAACCCTAATCCTAATCTTAATTGCTTTTATATTAGGGCATGTAAGTGGGATTTAATCTCAACCCTTGATCACCATCATCATCATCATCATATGCCTTATCCCAAGTAGTTGTGGTCGGCAACAAGAATCCTGTTCCTCCATCCCAATCTGTCAAAAATCATATTTACAGTCAAATTACAAGTATGCAAATCCTTTTTGATTGACTCAATCCACGTTCTTTTTGGTCTTCCTCTCCCTCTCTTTAGAACCTTCAATGATTTCTCTCTCACACATTCTCACAGCTGCTTCTCTGGGTCTTTGTTTTATATGCCCAAATCATCTTAACTGACTTTCCTTTATCTTATCTCCTAATTGAGGTACACCTTATGTCACACAATCCGTGCTATAAGGGGGGCGTTTTGGCCCTCAGAACATGAATCTGCGTTCTGAGCGTGGAAACGTCCCCAATCTGCGGATTTGACTTTCTAGGTGCGGATTGGAGTAAAACGGTACAAATAAAGGGGTTTGTTTGTAATTTTTAGGGTTTTTTGTGAAAATATAAAAATAGACATGTTTTATACTAGAATAAAACTGTAAAACTAAAGGGGTTTTCTTATAATTTGTTAGGGGGTTTTATGAAAATATAAAAATAGATCTGTTTTATACTGAAAATATGGTTAAACTAGATTGATAGGAGGATAAATTGAGATATTTTTTGTATTATTTCCTTTTGTTGTATTCGAGATTGAGTATAAGAATGGAAATTGAAATATTTTTTTATATGAATTATAATTTGTATGTATATATACTATATATATATATAAATATATAAATATATATAGACGGGACTATAAGTTATTTTCAAGTTTGGCGCTCTTGCTCTTTCGCTCCCGCACCCGCTCGGTGTTCTGGTGACTTAGGGTACACCCAAAACACTTCGAATGTGTTCGTTCGCCACCTTATCTTTCTTAGTCTTCCCACACATCCATCTCAACATTCTCCTCTCAATAGTGTTCATCCTATGCATATGTTGCTTCATTGTTGCCCAATATTCTAATGTATACAACATAGCAGCCCTTGTGGCTGTCCTTAAATTTTTCCTTTTAATTTGAGTGGAGCACATTGATCTCATAACACTCTAGAAGCACTTCTCCTTTGAAGCCACCAGTTCTAATTCTGTGAGGAACATCCTCATCAATATTTCTCTTTTTTGTTTTTGGAACTGGTAAATTCCGGGTTTTATAGATAAAGAGAAATCAGCAGTAAAGTTCATACAAGTCAGTCCAGCAAGACCAGACAATCAAAGGAAAAAAACAACAAAGATGCAAACAGATTCACAAAGGATGGGTAGGTCCCCACACAGCAAAGAGGCTGCGAATTACCCTGACTAACAAATAGCTAGCACAGGCAGCAGCGAACAGCACAAACAGAAGCACCACCCGAACAGCAAACTAGCCGTCAGAAAACAGCAGCAGGGGAGCACCCAAACCAAGCTAGGCTCTAAGAGAAAGGGAAACCCAGCAGTAGCAGAAATGAACAGCAGTAACAAGTTGTAAGTAACAGCAACAGTAGAACCCCAAGGCAACCACCCAAAGGGAGCAGCAGATGTGAAAAGAAGGAACAGAGGTGTATAATCACATCAGGCCTGAAATTCAGTAGTCAGTGTAGGAGGAACGATAGCAACAGGCAACAGCAACATAGCCAAGGAAAGCAATGGCAGCCTCCGGCAACAGCAGGATCAACAGAGGGCACATAGTAGTAGCCCAAATACTCTCCAAGGCCCAAATATTTATCTCTTTATGGATAATTGATCCTAGATAATGAAATTGATTGCTTTTTGGAATCTCTTGGTTTTCAATTCTTACCGTTGCTTCACCTTTACTATTGTTTGCGCTAAAGTTACATTCCATGTACTCGGTCTTAGTTCGATTTATTCTAAAACCTTTTGATTTCAAGGTCTCCCTCGATAACTCTAATTTTTTGTTTACTCCCTCTCTAGTTTGGTCTACTAAAACTACATCTGAAAAAAGCATACACCAAAGCACCTCCTCTTGAATACGAGTAGTTAATTCATCCATAATTAAAGAAAAACGATATGAACTCATAACTAAACCTTGATGTAAACCTATCGTTACTTGGAACTCATTTGTCTCGCTGCCTACAGCCCTCATACTTTAATAACCTCAATGTATCTGATTGGTACCCTTTTTTTGCTAAAAACCCACCAAATTAACTCTCTAGGGACTCTATCATATGCTTTCTCTAGATCAATGAAAACCATGTAAAGATCTCTTATCTTCTCTCTAAACTTCTCCATTAATTGTCTAAGTAAAAGATAGCTTCAATGGTAGATCTCCCTGGCATAAAGCCAAATTGATTTTCCGACACTTGGGTTATTCTTTTTAATCTTTGCTCCATCACTCTTTCTCATAATTTCATGCTATGACTCATAAGTTTAATTCCACAATAATTTGTACAATTTTCAACATCTCCGTTATTCATATATATAGGTACTATCGCGATCTTCCTCCAAGCATTTGGCATTTTTTTAGTCCTTAAGATTCCATCAAATAATCTGGTCTACCACAGTATACCAATCTTTCCCATGCACTTCCACACTTCAATTGGAATACCATCGGTTCCTAAAGCCTTTCCTATTTTCATCTTGGCTAAAGCTCCCGTCACTTCAGAGACCGTAATTCTACAAACATAGAAATGTTCACTTGCCTCACCAATAACCACATCTACACCTGACCCACACCTATCTGTATCTTCACCATTTGATAATTTTTGAAAATATTCTCTCCACCTTTCTTTAATCTCCTTATCATTTACTAAGAATTGCAAATCCTCGCTCTTAATGCACCTAACTTGATTTAAATCTCGTCTTTCTCTCTCAGTCTTGCAAGTTTATATATTTATTTCTCACCTTGTTTTGTACCTAGCTTATTATATAAGTTATCATATACCAGTTTTTTAGCTTCACTTATTATCTTTTTTACTTTCTTGTTTAACATTTTTCTAAGTTTTCTTGGTTCTTATTTCTTTGCTAAGTTCTAAAATAAAACCTTTTTTCAATATTAATCTTTGAACATTATCATTCTATCACGAAGTCTCCTTTTGGGATTGAATTTTACCTCTAGATTCTCCTAAGGCTTCTTTCCCTATTCTTTTAATGCAGTTGGTCATTTCATCCCACATTGGTGTAGGGTTTGTCTTTAGATCCCATGTTCCCTCTTTCTTTAGTTTATCTTTAAAAATCACTAATTTTTCTCCTTTTAGGTTCCATCATTTTATTTTTGGATATTTTTTAGTGTGTTTTCTTTGCTTCCAACTCCTAATACAAACGTCTATCACCATTAACTTATGTTGTGAAGCAAGACTTTGTCCTTGGATTACTTTGCAATCTTTACAAGTTCTTAACCCATTTCTTCCAAGGAAAAAGTCAATTTGGCTCAAAATTTTTCCATTCTTGAGGGTTACTAAATGGTCAACTCTCTTTTTGGAAGAACGTATTAGCTAATGCAAGATCATAAGCTACTACAAACTCAAGAGTTGCCTCCCCTGTCTCATTCCTTGGTCTAAACCCCCGTCCCCCATGTATTCTATCATATCCTCCGTCATCCTCTCCAACACGACCATTTAGATCATCGCTTATAAATATTCTCTCTTCATTAGGGATTCCTTGAATTAAACCATCATTTTCTTCCCAAATTTTGTTAATGTTTTCTTCTAATCCTACTTGAGGTGCATAGGCACTAATGATGTTTCTATTCTCTTGTCTTAAAACTAATTTAACTACCATTAACCTATCACAAATTCCTCTAACACCTACAACATTATCCTTCTTTTCTTTATTCACTATTATTCCTACACCATTTCTATTGTTACGGGTATACCAGAGTTTTTACTCATAAACCTCTTCATCCTGGTCTCATATCCATTTAGTCTCCTGAAGGCACATTACATTGATTCTCCTTCTCTTCATCACATTTACTAACTCTAACTTCTTCCCTGTCAAAGTCCCTACATTCCAAGTAGGCGAGTCATATTCTTGTGGACTAGCTTCTTTACTGTTATCCATCCACTTTGATATGAGAACCCTTGCCTACTTACCATTGCAACTAGGTGCCGTTGCAATGCGTCGTTTAAGGAGGATCCCCTAGCTATCCCGTGCTCACTTATCACTGCAACCGGATTCTGTTGCAGTGTGTCGTTTCCGGAGAACGCCTTAGCATAAGATTGAGAATATGATGGTTCAGGATTCATGTCTAAGAGATTAGCAAAAGTTTTACGACGGCTGCCAACTTGACGCAACCCTCTTCCTTTACCCGGGCTTAGGACCGGCAATGCCCAAAAGATATTGCAATATGCGACAACATTGGCAGTAGTAATCTCAACCCTTAATCATAGTCCTAATTAGATTAAGATTGGGCTATGTGGGCTGGGTCTAATCTCAGGCCTACATCTCTAAAGACCTTAATTTTATAAGTTTTGATTAGGTGCGTGCACGTGTAAGGTTTTAGTCTACATGTACCAATCACAAACTACTATTTATGTAACGCACTCAAATCAATGCAAAATAATGAAGAAAAGGCCTAGGCGTGCGTGCAAATGTTCTACAAGTTTTAGTGTCACTACATAGTGAGAGTGAGATTTTGGAGTGATTTATGATGTGGTGACTCACCATTAAGAGTCCGGTTTTTGGAGCTGTTCGTAGTCTCCTCTAGGAAGGAAGAATGGTTCAGCGACTTGTTGGTGGAAGTGCAAGGAGGTAGAGGCTGGAATCTAGGATTTAAAGAAGTCTTTTTGATAGGGGGAAGGAGGATATACCATCTCTCCTAAATCTTCTTCATACAACCGCACTAGGAGTGGGGGGCTAGGAGTTGGTTCTGCGAAAACTGAGGTGAATTCTCAGTTAGCTCTTTTTTTCTATTCATCAGCTGGAGGTGGATGGAAGGGCCCATTGAAGCTGATTGGAAGTCCAATACTTCATCAAAAGTTGCTTTTTTATGTGGGCTGCTGGGTTGGGAAAAATTCTTATTGCAGATCACTTAATTAGTAGAAATTGGTTGATTCCTAATGTTTTATGTTCAAGGCAGATGGAGAATTGGAAGATCGCCTTTTGGTACAAGGTAGTATTACTAAAGAGGTTAGGTACTATATTTAAGGAAGTTCATTGTCTTCTTGTATATACTGAAGGAGTTCTTGGATGTGTTGAACAGCTGGGGTGATGCAAGGGAAGGGGAAGGAGAGCATTGCTTTGGAATTTATGTCCTTCGACTGTATGTTGGACATTATAGAGGGAAAGAAACCATCGCACTTTCAAAGGTCCGGAGCTGAACATTGAGAAGATTCTCTCAAGAACAATGAAGGTAATGTTTCAGTGGGCTTCATGTTTACAAGAATTCAAGGAAATTTCTTTCTCGGACTTTTTGAAGGAGTGAGAAATTTGCCAAGTTCATATCGAGGAAGTGACTATGGTTTGTGGAGGGTAACATTTCTGTTTCCTTTGAGACTTTGTGTACTCCAGAAAGGAAGTTTTTTGCTTTTTTTTACTAACATACTTGTATAATGTAATACTGTTGATTTTTATACATTAATACGATGCAATCTTACTGATAAAAAAAAGTTCACATTTTCTGTCCATTGAGGAACTTCAGTACTTAATGATTTGAATAGATTTCTAAAGTCATCAAGCAGGGGGACCCACTTTCCCTTATTCTTTTTATATTTTTACTAGATATATAGATGAATAGGAGGAGAAAGTACAAATAAGCTCCATATGTTGTTACTGTGGCATTGAGTTGGTCGTTTCTGAGGGTCGAGGTAGCAACTTGATGTGGGAGGAGATGAGCTTAATATTTCTCATTTGTGGTTTGTGTTATACACCTTTTTCTCATGTGAGCCTAGCCACCCTCAGCTCAGCATTTTGCCATTCTTATCTGAGTATTATTGTAGGTGTTCTCAGGGAAGGTTCTCTCCCAACGAATTATTAGGACCTTCCTTAGGGGCGTCTCTCAAATTGAATTCTGCTCTTCTTACCAAAAGGACAGGTAGTAGGTTATCTTCTTGGAAGTAACAATATATCTCAAAAGGAGGTTATCCAATCTTACGATCCATTTCATCTCTTTACCCTATTCCAGTGTGGTTGTTGAGAAATTATAGAGACTGCAATGAGACTTTTTGCGGAGTTGTTTGTAGGATAAATTTGGGTACTATTTTTTGAATTGGGAGAAGGTCTCTGCTAAAGCTTAAGATGGCCCTCAGCTAGGATCACTTACCTCATTTAACAAGGCTCTGCTAGGGAAATAGTGTTGGAGATTCTTTGAAAAGAGGGATGATCTTTAGTAAAGGGGCTGTCTTCAAGTGAGTTCAATGGGAATATGGGCTTTTGGGAAGATTTATACTCCAAGTGAAGTATCCACCTTTTTTTCCCCTGGCACCCTATCCACATGCTTTTGTTTTTGATTGCCTATTCTTAGTGGATGTGTGATTTCCTGGTGGTCAGTTTTACAAGAGAAATTTTTGATTTGGAGGTGGACTCCCTTGATTGATTTCTGATGATTTCTATTGTGTGTTGTGTTGTAGAGAATCTGTCCTTTCGTTATTTGTTGGTTCCTTTGGAAATAAAAGAACCATTGAATTTGAATCTTTGAAGACAAAAGTAACTGGTTGAAAGGTTGTTGAGTCTGACTTCAGTTGCTTTTGTACTGGGCTGTTGCTACACCGAAGTTCTATGGTTCTTATTTTGGGTCTTTTTTTTGGGGTTGGAATTTCATTTTTACTTTCATATAGCTCTTGAAAAGGTCAGTAAGGTTCTGGCCTTTGTATCTACTATACATTTCGTGTTCAGTGGCTATTTTGCCATTCTTTTATTAATACTAATTTATCATAAACTTTGTTACCTATTGGCGTTTGAAGTTTAGAAAATTACTTTAAATTTTTTGAAAACTTGCATTTTATTGTGGCATCTAGAATAATATATGGATTTCGAATTGCAAGGAAATTGATGATATTAGTTATCATTTCTTTCATAACTGTTGACATAGACTTGCATTTTATTGTGGCACCTAAGATAATCTAAGGATTTTGAATTGCAAGGAAATTGATGATATTAGTTATCATTTCTTTCATAACTGTTGACATAGTTGATTTTAGCTTTTGGAAAATCTTAATCTATGCTTTCAATCACATTAGTTCAGTATATTTTATTCAAATCTTATGGTACCCTTTCACCAATTATCTCCTGTTTGTAACTGAAAAATGGTCTAATGTGATAGATTATGTGGACATTTTCAATTTATCTTGAAGCAGTTGCAATCTTCCCTCAATTGGTACTTCTGCAAAGGTCAAGAAACATTGACAACTTGACTGGGAATTATGTGTTTCTTCTTGGGTATGTTGTGCTTCTAAAGAATAGCTGTTTTCTTATTTGTAATGCTTTCTCTTTCTTCCTTTCTTTTACATAGTACCAGCCCGATCATGTTGTGTTATTGACAACTTTTGGATGCTCAATTTAAAGTAATACATGACTAAGTATACTTATAGATTGTATTGCTTTGTTGATAAAGCATAATTATTTTTGAAAATGTGTTTCATGCTACACATGTATTATGTTTGATTTATTTTTTGTGGCTGAGCAGAGTGTTGGTTTGTTGCCTCTATATTGTGTTAACTGAGGTCCGCGAAATGTCATTGGGCCATAATAGGCATTAGTGAAAGAAAAATCAACATAAACTAAAGAAAAAGAAAAAAATATTGTAACAATTTGCAAACAGATATGGAGGATTTTTTGATGAATAACAAACAATTTAATTTAGAAAAATGTTGAATGTACAGAAATAGCCAAGGCAACCATCAAAGAAGGAAAACTAAAAGCGTTTCATTCTCCAAGTGTAGGAGTAAGGCTCATGAAACCATGATACCGCTGTTCTTGAATCCCCTTTAATTATCATATGTGTTATATCAATGTCACGAGCCTCCTTCAGTCCAGTGACCAAAGTTAGAATCTCTGCTCCCTTAGAATCTTTATCCCCAATAAGCCTAGGGAATGCGTGAATGATTGTCCTCGTGCATGATATCTAGAGACCCCTCCAATACCTGACGGCCTTGGATTTCCCAACAAATAATTATAAAATTTCAGATTGATCATCTCCTCTACTGGGGAAATCCATATTTTGGAGCCTTTGTGAGATATCTTCCTAAGGGATGAGAGTGTTATTGATTGACAGTCTCTCATCATATCCAAACTGAATATGGAGGATTATTGTTGCCAATTTAAGCTAACAAAGACATGCATAATGAAGATAACTTGTTTGTTTAGCTCAATACCCAACTGGTCAGAGACGAAGCGTTTCACATCAGATTAGCATCGATCCATTGAAAAGAAATCTTCAATTCCAAGTTAAACTGTCGCTTGATCAATCTAAAATGCCATCTTCCGATTAATGGGGTGGGGGACACAAGTCTTGTTTTTCCATTTAAGTCTATCGAAAGCCATGCTTAAGTGAAACGACTAGCTTTTCAATTTGTTTCAAATCTTTTCTCACCAACTCCATCAATTTCTTAAACCTCTCTCATACTTTTTTAGGGCCTACCTATTGTAGAAATGACACCTTGTCACTTCTTACTTTAAATTATTAATAATAATAATTTTAGATGGTTTATATTTTACACTAGTTAAAATGATATGGATGACTAATTACTTACTTCTAACAATATGGTTGTTGCATGGATGAGGTCGACTGGTATGTGGCCATGGAGGTTCACCCACCTTATTCATTTGGCAAAGCACTTGGGGGATGGGATGGAGACAGTATTCGTACACACCCCTAGATCGGCAAACGATGCAGCTGATAGTTTGGCCAGAGAGGGAGTGATGAGGGGGGCCTATTTCTCCGGCAGTTCAGATGAGGAGATACCTTAGCAGGAGTCGGGGTGGATTGACATGAGTCTTTATGAAGTTTTTTTATTTCTGGTCTTTTGCATTGTTGGCTTGCTGATCATGTAGATACTAGATACCCCCATGTACTTTATGCTTATGCTCTTGTTTTTGTTTTTTTCAAATTTATTTTCATACTATCCGGATCACGCTTTGTAATCTTCTTTCCGCTTTGGTGATTAGTGAAATCTTAAAGTTAATTATCAAAAAAATAAATAAATCTTTATATGCTGCATTTATATTAATAATTTAATTATTGTGACTAATATAATTAAAATTAATTCCTTGTATAATTTATATGAATTTGCAAGTTATCACACAAAGACTTCTACAACAAGCATAGAACTTAAAAAGATGTGGGAACGGCCATATCATAGCGGTTTAGGCCCATAGTGGATCCACCTACTCCTACTCAGATCCGTATCATCGAGCACATAAGCATCCATTGACATGTGGGCGGTGTTCACCAAAACGATTCCTACATCAAACATAGGACTGGAAAACAGAAATCCTGAGAACAGATGGCAGAGACCCACAAAAAGAGAAAAAATTGAAGTGTTTTGTACCTTAGAGATGTCAAAAATAGAAACCCTAAGAAAATATGCGATTTTTATTTCAGATAATACCAATAGCTGTCAACGAGGGTTGGATATTGGTTGGCCTCTTGGCAAGCAGGTGTTCTGACTTCCGAGTCTTAGATGGCTACCTCCCTTTTGCTATTTGTGAAACTGAACAGAGACTAAAAGAGTTCAAACTTCGAACAAATACCTCCCTCTTTCTTAGGATATTCTAGAACCTAGAATTTATATTTTAAAACATCATAACTAGATGATAGGTAGTATATCATATATTATTGTCTTTGTATCGTGGATAATGATAATATATGTACTAAATTATGTAACACATGACACATATGTAAGTTAAAAATTGGTTCAGTTTGGTTCTGGCTAGAAAAATATGTTTGGAGGTCGTGTTTTGGTACAGTTCTGTTTAACTGGGACTTCAACTCAAAACCGAACCAACTTATTTTGGGTTAGTGTTTTTGGAACCAAACGTATACCAACCCAAACCCACCCAAGGTCTATTTGGTTCAATCGATTTTTGGGTTTAACCGACCCAAGTTGCACCCTTACTGGATACTACTGATACATATTAGTCTAAACTGGCCGGTCCGAATCAGTTTGGTCTGTCACGGACTGGTATGTACCATTTGGTTCTTTTTCTTCCTTTTTAAAAAAGCACTAGAAAAAGAAAAGCCTAGGGGAGAGGGTAAGAGGGTACATGAGAGAGAGGAGGAGAGAGAGCGAGAGAGAGAGAGAGAGAGAGAGAGAGAGTCTTCTACTGTACGATGGAGCTAGGAAAGTTTCAGGGGGTGGGGGTGCGGGATGATAATTGATAAATAAGTCGAGTCAAGATTTACCTACATTGAGTCAGGTCAGTAAATCATACCATAGGCTTAGGTTCGGCTCAAGCTCACTAAACTAGCAAGCTTAGATTTAGCTTATTTAAAGCTTGACTCATCCTACTTTTTTACTTTTGGGGCGTAAATGCAACAATTATGGTAAATAGAGGGGTATAGATATAAATACCAAAAACATTTAGGAGTATAGATGCAAATACACCATAACATAGTGGCATGGATGCAAAAGCCCATATACATATATTTGTGAGAAAAAAAAATTATTAAACAAATATAATTTGTATATATCTAGTCTAAAGTTTGTTTTAGCAATAACCTATGGCTAAATCTACTATATGGGGATTAAGAACTCATAAAAGGTCTCAGGTAAGTATGAGCCAATGAATGAATTAAAGCATTGAATTAATTTGTCTGATATTTAATTCATTGAATTATGTTAAATAGTTCAAAGGGCGTTAAATTGTGATCCATTGATCAACATTTACATATGGACTATTACACTAGTTATTAAGATTCTATTCTCTCCCATTAGCTGTATTAGTAGAAGAGAATAACTCTCCTCTTTTTAGGGATTTTTTTTTTCTTTTTGTATTAACTATTTCAAAAATGTATATATTCCAATCTGTATATTAGTTTGCAGTAAATTAGATCCACTGGAAAGCTCTCATCAAGTACTTACTAACGATATCCATTTTCATATATTTTTATTCAATATTATATCTCATATGTTTGATATTAATATTTTTACATAATTAATATAGATTACAGAAGAAAACAAAAGAATAAAAAGAAAAGAGAAATTTGTGCTATTAACTACATTGTAATCTTGTATGAATAGGATTGAATTTTTTTAAAAACAATTCTAAAATCACTACAGCTACATTGAAGGAATGTGATTAGGATTTGGGGTGCTACCATAGAGGAAGTTCGAAAAGAAAAGTGGAGAGAATGCCATGTATGCTAATAGGAGCCTTTTTTTTTTTTTCTTTTTTCCTTTCCACAATTTGGGGCTGGAGGGCTGGGGGGCTTTTTCCACTGTTCTCCTCTCCTGTTTCTTCTTCCTCTCTTTTTTCTCCCCTTTATCCGCAACTGACTTAAAGATATGTTTTTTTAACCTAAAAACCCAAATTGAACCGGTAATGATCTGGTTGTATTTATATTGGACCCAGACCGGCTGATTTCGAAAATCAGTACATTAAACCTTGCTCAGTACAGGGCCTTTGCTTGATGTAAGAGCAGGATAATCAGATTTACGCCATTTTGCAGTTTTCAAATTACCTGATTTTACTGTACATATCAATTTCCTAGACACAGTCCTCTAATTTTATATGTGAAAACAGTAAGAGCCAACACCTATAGAAGCAGGTTGACACTTAATGGTGATGTCCATAAACAATTATGAGACATTGTTCTGTGGCAAACATAAAATGTCAGTTACTATGGTATTAAGAGTCAAATAAAGAGACATTAAAGTAAATCTAGTTGGTTGCAATAGAAGCCAGAAATTGTATAGGGTAGTGAACCCACAGTCTTGCGGGGAGCTAGATTCAGTATAGAACTTAACGGAAATAGAAATAAAAGAGTAAAAACAGATTCACTGGTGTGGTTAATAATGCATGTAAGTATGATGGTATTGAGCTATGCCATTTTTTATGTATTATTATCAGTAGCTCTTCTAGTCATTATGTTTTGTAAAACCATAGAGATTTTTGGTAAAACAATCATTTTTTAATTGGGTCATTTTCCTTGTTAGAGATTCGGATATCGCCCACGGAACTGTAAATCCATTAATCCATCCCGAGAGCTATCTGAGGATGGGAGGGTCACTGTGTTGGAACATGTTGGCTGAAAACAGATCCAGCGGTTGCATTAGATGTGAGAGATGCCATGCGGCATGAACCCATCATTGTCCTAGTATGGAAAGAGAATCATTACTTGCGCTTTGAGGTGAAAGATTCTTGATACTATATTCACATCGAGAGTCAAAACACTCAAACATTAGTATTGCTTTACGTGTCAATTGTACTCTTTATTTCAAATTTTTTGGGATCGTCCAGGGATTGCGGCTCATCCCTGGCTGATCCTGAGTTGGAACGGCCGATCCTTTACACTATGTCCATGGGTGAGAATTGATGCGTAGATGTGTTTTTCGCAAAAATATTAGCGAAAAACCACGTGTATAGCCATAGATCTGAGAAAAGGGGACACTTGAAGGAGAGAAGAAATTGTTTTGGGGAAATGTCTCACGAAATGTGCAACATCTCCTTAAAACATGCCTTAAATAGATGAGATATGGCTGACATGTGCGACATGTGGGCCATTTAAAATTGTTTTCCCTCATGGCGCGTGACATGAGGGAATTTGGGAAATCTATCGATTTTCCTAGAATTTTGTGTCGGTTACTCAAAAAATGTGAACATGTTGCGACATGTCGACGACACTGCAAACACTGGTTAGAGCATATTAAATAGCATGATGGCAAGGAGGAAAGAAAGAAGTTACCTAAAGTATGGGTAAAGGGTCGTAACCTAGTGTAGGTTTTGCTGAAGCAAGGCTATCAGGAAGGTTGGACTGGCAACGAACCTAACCTTTGGCATTTTTTGCCAAAGTGGCAGCCTAAGGCTTTTATCATCAAACCAAGTTGAATGAAGTAGTCTAGAGGCGAAAATCAAGGGCTGCTTGGCTGCAAGTAGGTGATAAAAATACTAATTTTTCCATAGAATGGTGAAGGCAAGAAATAGGATAAGTACCAAAATTGAAGTGGGAAAAAAGCCGAGGGAGAAGTGGAGGTCAAGAAGGCTTTGGAAGGCGCTATTATATGCAGTTTTTCAAGAAGAATGTACATTTTAGACCATGCTATTTTAGAGAAAGACCCGGATATGTTGGAAAGAATGGTTTCTAAGGAGGAGGTGAAGGGAGCTATCAGGGAGTGCATGGGGACAAAGCACCAGGTCTGGATGAGTTATCAATGGCATTTTATAAGAAATGTTGGGATATTATTAAGGACTTGATGGGAGCTATTTCTGTGTTTTTCTATTATTCTAGATTAGAGAAGAGTGCTAACGCCACCTTCATTTCGCTTATTCCCGAGGAGGGGGCCTCAAATATTAAAGATGTTTAGGCGTATTAGTTTGGTTAGCAGTCTTTACAAGTTCTTATCATAAATTCTTGCTAATAGGCTTCGGTTGGTGCTTCTGAAGGTGATATCTCATTCTCAAAGTACATTTGTATTCAGATGGGCTATTATTGCTAATGAATGCTGGGATTCAAAACTGAAGGAGGATGGGAATGGTCTAGTATGCAAACTAGACATAGAGAAAGCTTATGATCATGTGGATTGGGAGTTCTTGTTGTGCATTTTGGGGTGTATGAGGCTTGGATAGAAATGAAGGTCTTGGATGAAGAGTTGTATATTGTCTGTGTCTTTCTCAATATTGGTATATGGTGTATCAACGGGATTCTTTAAGTCTTCCAGAGGCATAAGGCAAGGAGATCCTCTTTCTCTTTTATTTATTTATCATAGTTGTGGAAGCTCTTAGTAGACTGATTAAGAAAGCTGTGGGTGCTAATCTTTTGGATGGTTTTCAGATTGGAAGGGAAAGCCCTAGCATTGCTCACCTTCAATTTGCAGATGACAGTGATCTTTTGTGATGCAGCCCAATTTCAGATGAGGGTGTTATGTTATATTCTTATCTGCTTTGAGGAACTTTCAGGTCTAAAAGTTAATTTTGCACAAAGTGATGTTTTTGGTGTTGGGGAAGTGGTATACTTGAAGCTCTTGCTGCTAACCTGTTGTAAAGTGGCAAACTTCAGATCACTTACCTGGGAATTCCTTTGGGTGCAAAATTTAAGTTGACCTCAATTTGGAATCCAATGATAGAATGGATGGATTGGAGGTTGGCTACTTGAAAGGAAAGATGTTTATTGTAAAGGAGGAAAGATGACGTTAATCAAAAGTGCTGTAGCAAACTTAGCCACCTATCTTCTATCAGTCTTGAAAATTCCAGCATCAATTGTTTGTAGATTTGAGAAACTCAAAGAAATTTCTTTTGGTGTGGGGCAGATGTGGGAGCATAAGTATTATTTGTCAAATTGAAAATGATGTATGAGCCTATAGAAGAGGTTGGGATTTGGCTACGATCTCTTGTGGAGTTTAATAATGAGTTATTAGGAAAATTTTTGTAAAGATTTGGGGAGGAGAGAGCGCGTTTGTGGCTGCAAAATATGGAGTAAAACCAAGGTGGTGGGCATCTAATGAAGGAAGGGGGCCTTATGGGGGGGTGGGGTTATGGAAGGCATTCATGAAGGTGGGGGAGGGCTTCGAGAAAGGAACTAGGATTGAAGTACGAGATTGTACGAGAGTGAGTTTTTGGGAGGCCCTTTGAAGTTGGAATTCTCATTGACTTATGTTCAAAATAAGGATGCAAGGGTGAGTGATATCATGGCAAAACAAGGAAATCAGATTGTATGGAACATCAATTTGGGAAAATTATTGTTGGATAGAGAGGTGGATCGTGTGGAGAATTTGTTTGCTTTACTTCATTCGATGATGATTAAAGAAGGTAGTGAGCAGAGGAAATGGATTTGGGAATCTAAAGGGCAATTCTTGGTGCGCTCTTTTTATCTATCTACTCGTAGAGGTGTGGACGAATTTAAACACAAATCAGATTTGGAAATCATGCATACATTCTGAAGTGGCTTTCTTTGTTTGGGCAGTGTCTCTTCAATTTTTTTTTTAACTGTTGATCATTTGGTTAGTAGGAGGTGGTTTATCCCAAACAGTTGTGTACTTTGTAAGTGAGAGGAGAATTCAATTAACCACATTGCAATACGTTGTGAGGTGGCTGCTAGATGTTGGTTGGCTGTTTTGAAAAACAATTGGTCAATTTTGGGTACAACCAAGAACCTTTGAAGAAGCAATAGTGGGTTGGTCATGGGGGGCAGGTAGCAAGAGAAGTCATCTGGTGTGGAAAATGTGTCCCGTGGCAATTGGATGGGCTATTTTGAAAGGAAGAAATTGTAGAATCTTTGAAGGGAAAAAAAAAAGATGGTGAAGAGCTGATTGAAAGGGTGTTTTCCGCATTGGCATATTGGGAATCACAGTTTCCGGAGGCTAAAAAGGTGTCCTATATAGAGTTTATGGATGAGGATAATGGATGGTGGGCTTAAGAGCTCGATGTTGTGTTTTATTTATATTCGTTTCTTCTTGTATCCAAGTCTTTTGTACACTCTTCGGGTACATTTGGATATGGCTCCTGTTTGTATTTCTATGATTAATAAATAAAACATTATTTACCTATAAAAAAAAAAGACAAATGAAGTGGAGATATATTAGTATGGGTATGTGTGTATATATATAATGGTTCATGGGCTTTCCTTGGAGTTCACATATAGTGGTTGTTTGTTCCTATATTCATCTTGTAATCAATGACCTATATTTCTTAATATGTTATATTCAAGCAAAATCCCTACGACTTATCAAGAAATTATATGTCAGCAGATCTGACACCTAGGCACTTACTTACCCAACACTTGTACCCAAATCCATGTAACATGATTGGCAAGTCCCATGTATGAGATACTCATACTGAAACAATGGCCCACTTGCTTTGAGTCAAGGAATTATTTGAGTTAGGCGGCTAATGCTGCTACTGAAGTCTGGAAGCCCTAAAGGCATATAATAACGTGGAACAAGTTGATTTTAGTCTAGGATTCTTTTAAGCTGACCAGCTACCGCAGCTCTTGTAAATTGGTAGATCTATAAAGTATCTTGACGTGGTCAATATCTAACTTTCGCTATATCTTCTTATTTACCGTGAATGACATTTGATTAGCTTGAATAGTTAAACGGATTCATGTTGCTGATCACAACTAGATGGGAAAAAGATTTGTTCATTGATTGATTTCTGTGTTTATTATTTAAAAGTTCGACATAATTCCTTTCATTTCTTAGGTGGGGTAATTTTCGTTTGATTGTTTTCTTCTCCAAGGGATTCAATTAAGGGTAACATCTATTGTTTGATTGTCTTTGTAGTGCCTACCGTGCTCTATATCTTGTCAACTGGATTTATCGGTTTGTCATGGAGAGTCACCATGTCCGTTGGATACGTAAGTTCTTTGCCCACCTTCCGGACTTCTTAATAATGCTTGCGATTATTAGCAAAAGCAATTAACAACACCTATCGCTGCATGCCTTGAGCAGCTTGGTTGTCAGGCTTGGTTCAGACTGCTCTGTATGCTGACTTTTTCTACTATTATATAAAGAGGTACTTTCAGGCTTCTTATCTCTCTTCTTCCATTTCATTTTTCTCCAAAATAACTTCACTTACTGCGTTGTGTGCCCAGCTGGAAGAACAGCGAGAAGTTTCAGCTTCCTGCTTGAAATAGAGCCTATTCCGTTTACTAACAGAAGTGACAATGACAGCAGAAAAAGTTTGATGGACATTCCAGAGGTTCTCGTAAACCTACAAGCTCTCAGTTACTGAAGGATTTCTTTGACATGTCCGAGAAGGGCAACTTTTTTTCTTTTACAGAGTTAGGACCTTAGATGATAGTTGGAGTTCATCCCTGAACCAGAAAGCAAGAATTCTAACATTTTCCTTTCAGATGTACCAAACAATTATTCACTTGGTTCTAAGTACCAAAAACCTGTGGGTTGAATGGGAGTGAAAAAAAAATGAAAAAAGGCTACTGTAAAGCCTGATAAATTCCAAATGAAAGATTTATGCAAATCTGAACAATAAAAGTTAATTTGAACAAAAATTTTAAATCTGAAGAGATGAACATTGAAAAGTCACCTTACAATCAGTACACCAAGAGTGTATTGAACACAAAACATGGATAAGTAGCAAGCAGACAATAACAAGAGATAACAGGTATGATATGGCTCCAAGTATGAAGAGAAATTGAGATTAGAGAAACTCCCTGGTAGTTTTTAGCCCAACTGAACCATGTCTTGAAGATTTTATTTACTATAATCTTCATAGGATGAGACTTCTCAAATAGTTCAGCATGCCACTCCATAGCAACTTTGCACACCTTCGGCTGCGAGTTGGGCGTCACCCACGGCACCCCAAATCTTCTTAAGATACTATGTCAAATTCTTAAAGCCGTCTACAATGAATTGACAGGTGACCCAGAGATTCAACATCTTCCTTACATATAATACACCAGTTAGGGGTAATCCAATTCCTTTTAACCAGATTTCCTATTGGCTTCCAACAGAGGCAAGGGTGCAGGAATACATGATCGGGTCGCATCAAGAACCAACAACTGATCTGATTTCTTTGGAAAAAGGATTCAGATATGCTCATTATAGCTTTCCATAGACTTACCCTTTGTGAGCCTCTAACTGGGTTGGTGTGGGGGTCGTATCGTCTGGACCAGATGGCTGGTCCCTGTATCGATGCTCGCCATGTGTCCATAATGGTCCCATGACTCTCACGAGACCACTTATTAGATCCTTTCGATGGCGAGCGTTGATATAGGGACCAGCAGCCAGCCATCTGGGTCTAGACGATACGGGGCGTTGTTGTGCCAACCGAACGAGCAACTTCCATATCTGGAGGCAATTACCTCCCTCCACAAACTCTCTTTCCTATTCAAATCGCCATTTTATGGCCATTTTCCCATAATGCCTTAATGGCAATCAAGAATGGTTTAATACCTAGACCTCCATCTTCCTTTGATTTACATACCCACTCCCAGCTTCCTAATATTTTGGAACATCACCCACTTCAAATAGCTTAGATTTTCTTAGGTTAACACCCACACCAGAAACAACTTCGAAGCATCTAAAAATATTTATACTGTAGGTGTGTGATGTCTACCCCCCGTGCTACCTAGAGAAAATCCTGAGATCCGGTTGTTATCTTTGCACCTAGCGATGATCTTGTCCAGCACATCCCCCACTATGATAAATAAAAATGACGACAGTGGGTCACCTTGACGTATGCCCCTAGTTCTTAAAGAATTCCGACGAGGCACCGTCATATCTTGATCCAACTTCTCCACTTGACCCCAAACCCCCTTCGCCTAAGAAGATACAATATCAACTTCCAATTAACTAACATGGTAGTAGGTTTTCTCAATGTCCATTTTACAAATAATTCTTGGAATACCTCTTCCCAGTCTAGATACTAACCATTCATTACCCACCAGAACACTATCCGTGATATGTCTCTCTCGTTCACAAATGCAGACTGATGAGTAGATATAATGCTGTTCAAAACTGGTCTAAATTTGGTCGCTAGAATTCACTCTTCTCGAATGTTACCTTAGATTGAAATTCTGATAGGACATTCATAAACTCTACTTCAATCACCTCCCAACAATGTTTAAAGAAGACCATTGTAAATCCACCTCGAAGCCTTATCTCTATCTAGATTTTTTTAGCATCAATTTCACCTCTTCGACTGTGAATGGATTTTCTAGATTATTTGCTAACCTCAGGATCAACCATTGGGAATTCCATCCTATCTAAATGAGGTTTGAAGTCTACTACTTCTGTATATATTTTCCTTTAGAACTCTTATGCAGCTTCTAGCATTGACAAATCGTTTTCTATACCCTCTCCATTAAATTTAAGTCATGACTTATCATATTATAGCTATTCTATTGAAGAATCTTGTGTTTTATCATCGTCTTTCAACCAAAGTGCATGGGATTTTTAACGCCAACACACCTCTTCCATTTTCACTACCCTTTTTAGTTCCTCTCTCACCAAAATTTGAATATCCCTTTCCTCTTGTGAGAGCATGTTCAGTTTCTCCTTTCTGTCCAGTTCTTTGATGACATCTTCCAATTGCTTCTTTCGATCTTCCAGTCTCCCAAACACCTCCTTATTACAGGCTATAATTTTTCTTTCTGGCCTTTAACTTACAGAAAATGTAGCTAGGTTTGCCCCAAAAGTTAAATGACTCCCACCATTCCTTAACCAGAGCCAAAAAAAAACCCTCCTCTTTGAGCCACGTATTTTTGAACCGAAGTGGTGGAGGGTGGTGATTTATTGCCAAGCTGGTAAGTAATACATGATTGTGGTATGATGTCGTTCTAATGATTGCAACACACCAAATTGGTCGTCCCATTCAGGGGATATTAAGTGGCATGATCTTGGTGATTAAACCAAGTGAATGCTGACCCACTTAATGGGATTTCCATCAAACCATTACGATTGGTGACATCGTTGAATCCTTTTGCTTGCTAGATTTACAGAACTTGATGATCTTTATGACTAAATCTGACTGTGTTGAACTCCCCCCCCCCCCCTTGACAAGGCTGTTGCCCTTCTTTCCCGGCCTGGGGGTGCAAGGTCTCACTGGGAGAACTAGGTAGCTCTTCAACCATTCTGCCAACTCTCGAAACGTTCGAACAAAACACTGTTAAAGAATCCGAAATCGGTCTTCTAACCTCTGATACAATTTGGTCCTAGAAGATTTCAAGCTTCAAGGTGAGACTGGAAATAAGAATCCGAGTTTCTATCCCCCTGGACGCTTTCTATGACTACAGCAAAACACGTAGTTTGGCTAGTTAACTCGCCATAAAAACTAGGGAGCGGTTAACTAGCTAGTCACCAAAAAACTCGGCGAGTTACTAGTAAAATTCAGTCGAGTTTTTGGCTGACTCGTCCGATTAATTAGGTTTTAAGACAAAATTAATGTTTTAATTGATTCTTAATTATACAGTTCACAACTTCACTATTTTTTTCAACTATTATTATTTTTTTTTAAGTATAAATTTGATGGGTTAGTATTAAATTATAAAAAATTGTTCTGGTCATAATATGTTATTCATAAATTATTAAAATATACCATCAATTCATATCAGACTTTTATGCATTTTTTATGATTTTTCTCTTATTTTTAATTTTATTATATTTTTAATATATTAATATAATTTTGTATTTAAATTTTCTCCAATTTTTTATGATTTTTCTCATATTTTTTTTTTCTTATATTTATAATATCTTAATATATTTTGTGATTTGAAATTTGAGATGATGGAACGAACGCGATGGATTCCGATGAAGAAACCGGGAGTAAATCAAGTGGCGACTGGATTTCAGTGTGCTGCTATTTCTTGCCCGACTAGGTCCCACGGGAAAGCCTTCTTCGATGTGACGGATGTGACCATACTCCATTTATTGATCATCGACTGATCTAAGGGTGCTAGTTATATCTGGGAAAGAATCCCATTATTGTTGATAGACGCGTGACCGTTATTAATGGAGACAATGTCAAAGCATTGAGTCATGTCGACCGTTAATAATGGAGAAAATGTCAAAGCATTGAGTCATGTCGTTCCAGTGGAGCGGTGGCCCTGACTTTGGTTTTAATTGAATTTCCCAATCACTCTCTGAGCTCGTTGAAAAACATCTCTAGCACTAGGGGTGTACAAATGGGCCGCACAGCACGCACGAACGCGCACGGCCGCGCGTGCTTCGTGCCTGGCACGGCACGGCCCGGCCCGATAAAGTTTCGGGCCGTGCAGTGCCTAGTAACCAGGACCCCAGGCCCAGCACGGCACGAGGCACGTTGGCCTAATGGTGCGGGCCGTGCCGTGCCAAGCGAGCCGTGTCGTGCCAGGCCCAGGACGGGCCTAATGTACTGGGCAGCCAAGGTTGCCCGGCACATTAATGATTTTTTTTTAATTTTTTTTAAATACCTATATTTATCTTTAATCTTGTTAAATATTACTTATACTATAATAATATAAATACTAGTTCC
>JAUPMG010252680.1:0-21714 GCA_031762675.1 Pachysandra terminalis | reverse complement strand
ATATATAGTTAATTAATTAGGATCCGTCATTGAGAGGATATTCAGAAGATGATTTGGATAAGGTGAACCATCAAAAGTGATATTAAGATATTGTTCACAAATAACTACGAAGGGTTTCCTTTCAATTGGTAGGATCTTTAGAATAATTAATGAAGAAATATTTAATATGCATTAAGTATGATTAATTTAAATAACATTTAGTCATCACATAAATAATATAGTTTAAACAGTACTAAGAAAGTATTTATAAGTTATACATATGTATAAGATAAGTTGATGGAATAATAAATGGTTAAATATGACTAATTAGTACTTAACCTTGAATAATTATCTTAATTAATATTAGTCATCGTTAGCTTCTTAATAGCTTCACGATTAATAAAGTAATTCTAAGGTTAATATATATTAAATAGTGCTAATGGTTATGTCTAAAACATGTATGTAACAAGTATATGTGTATGTAAATGAAATGAGTTACTTATACTTAATATGAATTAATTAGTACTTAATCTTAATTAAGTAATTAATTATTAAGAAGCACTCACCTGATTGGTTAGGAGTTATGATGATCCTAGAGCTCAGTTACACTCTAACAGAAGGATATAGAACTAAATAAGATGAATGGCAAACTTGTAATTAAAAAATAAAGTAAGGTTAATGATTTAACTTTATATTTACAGAAATGCCACTCTACATTAGTCAAAATATAATCAAGCTTAAAGGAGGACATGTGGCATGGAATAAGGTGGGAATGGGACAAGTGTCCCATGAGGATAATATTGAATTAAGTATGTTTAATTAATACTAATCTAAGTTACTTAAACTAACCATAATTTGCATAAACTAATACTAATTATAGTTAACCTAATAATTAGAAAAAGGGTTAGTAAACTAACTACCTAATTAGTGGCCTAGGTGAATAAGGATCTAGATAAGATAGTAAGCTCTTAAACTATAAACCAGCTAGACCAAGGAGGTAAGTAATAATTGTGTGAATTTAGTAATAGGAGGTTTTGCTGTTTTATAAACCTGATTTAGGTATTAAATTTACAAGCATGGTTTAGTTGGAAGTTAAATTCATGATTTCAGATTATGAATGTAAGCTATGAACTTTTTTTATCAATTCTGTATTTTATATAAGTATTTTAGGTTGTTGTTGAAAGTTAAATTCATGATTTCAGATTAAGTATGCTATGAAGTTGTTTAACTATTCTGTATTTTTATATATGTATCTTTAGGCTGAAAGTTATTCTGATAACTAGATACAAGGATAAAAATTACGTTCTGGGGCACTTCCTATAGTTATAGTTACAAATAAGTAGAATCGATTTAGAAACAGATTAAAATTTAACTTTCAGGCGTCTTCAGCTAGCCAAAGAGGAGCTTCGGCTAATCGAAGAACCTTCTGCAATTACTGTTTTCAGGTTAATGCCTTCGGCAACTTTTCCAGAATTTGTCAAATGGCTATTTTAAATGCTCGACTAACCAGAGCTTGAGCTTGGTTAGCCGAGGGACACATGAAGGTACAGTTGTGCATTTTTTTAAGATTAATGATTATAAAGGTTGTTTAATACAATTGTACGATATTATGATGATTATAAGTGTGTCAAAAGCATGGTACTTGTATATATATTTACATGCTTTATCAAAAAGGATGCATTGTTATTTGGAATTGAATGGTTTATGGTTTTAAAGAATTACATGTGCATGTACATATGAGTTATGATTATATGAGATCTATATGCTGGCGAGGGAGAAAGGCGCCTAGCCTAGGCTATCCCAGTGGGGTGAGCCCTTACCCTGGTATCACCCAAGGGGGTGACGATTGTGCTGCATAGTGATATGTGCGGTTTTATAATATTGATGATTGAACATTGGATGACGAGCTACGTTCTGGAGTCCATGCACGTGACCGTTAGGCCCTCATCTGATCAATAAGTGTGCCCTCTGTTTTGTCATTGAATCATGGTCTGTGAGGTTTGGCACCCCGACATGATATCAATAGACCTCTGTTGAATTATCGCTGATTATGATATCAGTAGACCTCTGTTCTGGCTTCTACATGATAAGGTATACTTTACTGCAAGCCTTGGGCCGGTAAGCTAGGTCTGTGTGCTAGCTATCATGAGTAGAGTGACGTCATGATGTCCGTGCCAATATATATGTAGCCCGAGCATCATAGGTATGCTTTGGATATTTCTAATGGATATTACAGTTAGATGTGCATGCTTGGCATTAATTATTACATGACGCATGTTACTTAGGTCTACCTGCAACTGGTTTATCTCTTGAAGTATTGATTTCTAATAGCACGTTTTATTCTATCATTTTCTGCTTCATGATTATTTCTTACTGGGATGAAAACCTCATTAAGTTTTCCTGTATATATATGTGTCTTGGTGCATATGTATACAGTGTTTTGCAGGTAATTAATGAAAACTTGATCGTGAGAGTAGCACAGAGGAAGAGTGGGTTGGGTAGTTAGGTCTTCCTAAAGGTTTAGATCCAGAGATGATGTACTTGTATTAATTTTATTTTGATTTAAATTGTAGAACAATAATGTAACATTGTAGATTTTAATGTATATAATTGTATAATTGTTGTAATAAATTATGTTGTGCATCTGATTTCCATCTTCCTTGTGAAGATGATGGTCGTTCTTCGAATCCCATACCGGATTTGTTGGGTGTGGAATTCGGAGCGTGACATCTGGCATTCATTATTGTTGTGTTACATTGTACATTCTTCATATCATCAATTCATTATCATACTTAATATGATCATCTCATTATCATTCCTCATGTCATCCTCTCATTTTCATTCTTCATATTATTATTTCATTATTACTATTCATATTCTCATTTATGTACAGTTTTCAGATACTAATGTATTTGTGAGAGTAATATGCAGTATTCCATGTGTTTAGCTATGTTGTCATGACCTTTGAAGATTAATGACTAGTTGCTTTGTAAGTTAATAGTAATAGATGATATGGTTGATATGTTATGTGATAGAAAGAGATATAGGTGTTTGGTTGCTTATTGAGCCTTAACAGCTCACGCCTTTATGCGAACAAATTCCAGGTCATCTTTGAAGATCGGAGCTTTGATGCGGGACATGTGATGTGAACTGCTACCGTACGATCTGTTTTCAGTTTATTCATAGACATTGTTTTCAGAATTTTGAGATGTAATGGATTTAAGAGACCGAGCTTATTTCTTTTAATAGTGGTTCATTTGAATGTAATGACTTTTGGATTAAATTTTATTGAGTCTTCCGCTTTGTTTACTTTACTCTGATGTTATATCATATAAGATTGTTGTGGTTGGTTACCGAATTCAAGGGTTGGATTCGAAGGTCGCGTCTTGAGATCCTCGAGATCCATATCTCGGATTTTGGGGCGTGACAAAAACTGTGGAACTCTGGGAGGAACTATCTAGCTTAAGATGTAAGTGCCAAGGAGCATGGTGCATCGGTGGCAATTTCAATGAGTTCAGATTCAGCTATGACAGGAAAGGCCATAAATATATTTCAGCCAACATGCAGGCTTTCTCAGACGTTATAAATAATCATATGCTGGAAAATGTACCCCTTGACGGAGGATGCTTCACACGGTCATTTAATAAGGAAAATCCATCATTCTCAAAATTGGACAGATTCCTTCTTTCTTCTGAATGGGGAGATAAGTTTCATGTAACCAAAGCCCTAAAACTACCTCGAACTTTGTCAGCTAACGCACATAAAAGCCTTGAATGCAGGAAGGGAGTGAAGAAGGCCTCCCCATTCAGGTTTGAAAATGTGTGGCTCGAGGAGGACTTTTTCTTGGAATTAGTAAACAGGTGGTGAAAAGAGTTCGAGATTTCTGGTTCCCCTTCTTTTGTTTTCTGCAGAAAGCTGAAGAACTGAAGCTAAAAATCGAAGAATGGAACAAGGATGTTTTTGGGAGGGTAGACAAGAAGATGGCTGAGACAGCATAAAGAATCTGCACAGCAAGGACGAAAGAGGAAATCTTCAAAAGACAGAATGGGTGGGGAGAGAAATTGAAAATGGAGTATAGAAAGTTAGCCAAGCTTGAAGAAATGAGTTGGGAGGCAGAAATCCAGTGCACTGTGGCTAGACCTAGGGGACAAAAATACCAAATACTTTCATAATATTGCTAATGGTCGCCTAAAGAGAAACACCATCAATAAGTTGGAGGTGGATAGGGTGATTGAAGAGGACAAAGTAAAGATCAAGAAAGCTGTGGAAAATTATTATTCACATCTTTTCAAGGAAAAAGAGGAGGATTGGAGACCTTTGTTGGATGGTTTAGAGTTCAACAAGTTATCGGAGGAGGTTAGGGATTATCTTGAGATTTCAGCTACCGAGGAGGAAGTTTTGGGGGTTATCAAGGAATGCAATGGTGATAAGGCCCCGGGTCCAGATGGATTCTCTCTTGCTTTTTATAAGAAATGCTGGAACGTGATTAAAGGGGATCTTTTGAGAACAATAACATATTTCTTGGAAAAGTCTTCTTTTGAAAGAAGTGCAAACGCAACCTTCTTAACTCTAATACCGAAGAAGGAAGGGGCTGTAAATCTGAAGGATTTTAGGCCAATAGGTTTAGTAGGCAGCTTTTATATGATTGTAGCCAAATTGCTTGCAAATAGATTGAAGAGCATCCTCCCCAAAATCATTTCACCATTCCAAAGCTCATTTGTTGGTGGGAGGCAGATCCTTGATGGAGTAATGATTGCAAATGAATGCCTTGATTCTAAGATAAGAGAAGGAGGTGAAGGTATTATTTGTAAACTAGACATGGAGAAGGCCTACAACCATGTAAACTGGAATTTTCTCATGTACACCCTTCAGCATATGGGTTTCGGGCTTAAGTGGAGAAGTTGGATTGGATTTTGTTTATCATCAGTAAGGATTTCTGCCTTTGTTAATGGTCTATCGATGGGTTTCTTTAAGAATTCTAGGGGTTTGCGGCAAGGGGACCCACTATCCCCCTTGCTGTTCATCTCAATTACAGAAACCCTTAGTAGAATGATCCAAAGAGCATCCTCAAACCAGTTGATAGATGGTTTTCCATCTGGAAGGGAAGGTCCTTATGTTACACATCTTCAGTTTGCAGACAACACTCTATCTTTTGTGGGGCATCCAATAGGCAGCTACTAGTCCTCAGATGAATTTTTAATTGTTTCGAGGCTGTGTCGGGGTTGGAGAATGGAGAACGGAGAACAGTCGGAGAGTGGCGGTCGGAGTTTGGCGAACGTCTCCAAGGCGAAAGCTGCAATCAGTGACATGTTGGCTGCCGGATACACAGTGGACATAATAGTGGAGGTGATTAATGGTGTGTTGAATCGGAATGAGGATGGTCAAGGCAGCAGTTCTGCGGGCAATCCCCAACAAGGTAGTTTGGGGAAGGAAAAGGGGAGTTTCAGGAATATCTTATTTCAAAAGAATCAAGGGCTCTTACCTGCTGCGGCAGAAGGTGGAAGGACATTGGAGAAGATCAGAATATCTGTAGAGCGTAAAACCTTCTGCTTCGATTTGGGCCGTTACTTGAACAAGTTGCAAGCCAGAGTGGCTGAATCGAGATTCTAAGGACAGTCGTGGAATTGGTTCTCAGCTGGAGAGATTAGGTGGTTGGAAAAACTGGTGATCAATCTTAGAGCGAGATCGATTAAAACCTATGTGTTGGGGTATTTTAGAGATAGTAATCAAGTTTTCATCACTGAGATGCGTGCGAATAGCAGAGGTGAGGTGTTGAAAGTGTCTACAGTTGGCCACAATGGCAAAGGTCGATCTTTGTTCTTTCCACCATTGGAGAGGTAGTGGAGCTACGTGGCCGAGGCTATCAGACAAGTACTCGGTAGTAATGAAAGGGGTGGTCGGCGTGGTGGTGTTGTTGCTCTGAGGTTCAGTGTTGTGACAACAGGAGGTCCCTCAAAAATCGCGGTTAATCATGAGGGTTTAACTCTGACTGTCAAACCAACTGTGGCTGATGGAGTTCCTATGTGCGAGTTTGGATGGCAGATTTCTAATGCGAATTCCTGTTCATTTTCGAAACATTGTTACTCTCGAGGTGATTGGCAGCTTCCTAGGGGGTTTCTCAGAGGTGGGTGGAGAGGCGACGTGAGTGCGTCTTGTTTGCTTGTCAAGGAACGGCGTGCTAGTCGTATTCCTAGGTTGGTGTGGATCCTCAACCAGAAGTTCTGGAATGAAATATTCATCGCAATAGTGACGGAGGGAGGAGATGTAAAGGCTGAGGGGGCTTCCGGAGGTTTGCCCTCACCTGGAGAAGACGATGCAGAGGTGGCATCTAAGCAGATACGTGGCAACGCTAGAGGGGGAAAAGTGCTTCTGGGGTCAGTGGGTGTAGGTGGTAGGACGAATGGCGGTGCCCTTGCTGGCTCAAACGTCCCTTCCCCTGCGCAGAGTGTAGCTGTTAAGAGGGGGGCTGTCAGATTTTCAAATTTTTTACCCTTTCAGAGCAAGTCTAGGTCTGAGAAAGGGAAACAGATAGCAGATATCTTTCCGGAAGGTGAGGAGAGGTCTAAAGGGGGCTGGGTTGGTGAGTCAACGGAGCAGAGCGTGGGCCAGCGTGATTTGGGAATGGGCCCTAGTGGTTCGGGGCCCATTCCGTTAAATTTTGATGTGGAGACTGTGGGCCAGGCCTTTAAGAGGCACAGAGACGTTGGGCTTGAGACACTCCTCTCGTCGTTGGGCTGGGTGGTAGACCTCTGGAGCCTGTTTCAGGCACCCATGTCGTCAATTGCTTTTGAACCAGATCAATCTTAGGGCCCAATGGGTCAAGGTTGGTGGCAGGCACGGATACTTCTTCTAATAATGCTTTCACACAGATGGAGGGTGAGAACAGGAATTCAGGAATGTTGGGTACCTTCTTTCATATTAGGGAACACTAAAGAAGACTATGGTGGAGTCAGTGGGAGCACTGAAATCTCAATTGGAAGCTCAGGTGGGGTCGGTGCACACCTCCATTCATGAGCTGAACAAGAAGGTGCAGGTTTGGAGAGTAACGGTGGTATGGGGATTCTGGGAGAAGCAGGTGGATGTCTCTAAGGTGTATGAATGCAAGGGGCAAGTTTCGGCCGGGGATAAGGGACGAAACGATGAGTCTATTACTGTTGGAGTTTCTTCCTACATACCGGAGTTGCTACTTGGAGAGGAGTGTGGGGTGAAAAACGCCCAAATCGGTTCCGACTTAGAGGCTGTCCATCTAGCTATTATTCCGAGAGACAAAATGGTGGCTGACAAATGCTTTGACAAGTTAAGTGCTGGTATTAACTTTAGGTCTGTGTCTCGTCCTTCGCATTCCAATCCTATTATCTCTGGCTCAGGTAAGTCGCAGAGATCCCTACGTAAGTCTAAGTCCTTATCTGTTGCTGAATCCATTTGTGATAAAGACTGTTTTGCAGTTCAGAGGTTCCCTGTAGCGGAGGTTCCGTCTAAGGAATTTCAGCCAGAAATGGGCGGCTTTTCTGGTCATTGTATTACCCATGTTCAGCAATCCGTGGAGAGGGTTGGGTTGGTGGGGTCGTTGGTTAAGGAGGTGTCTTCAGAGGGGGTCATGGCTGATCCTTCGCTGGAGGCAGGGGTGGGCCTTTTTTGTCTCCTACAAGTCTTAAGGGAGGTGGTACGGGTGATATCAAGGAGGGTGAATAGGACGGTATAGCCCGTTTTGCATCATGTGTCTAAGATTGTATTACAGATGAGATTGGCAATGAGGTCTCTATGAGGAATGCTTTTAGGGTAGCAAAGGAGGGCATAGAAAGTGTTGCATATGAAGATAATTAGTTGGAATATTAGGGGGTTGGGGCATGTGGAGAAGAAAAGGGCGGTCAAAGAGTTGTGTGTACAAGGAGAACCTAATATTATGGTTGTGCTTGAAACTAAGATGGAGGTGATTGATTCAAGGGTGATGAGTATATTTGGGGTCTTCGGGATGTTGGATGGGAGTTTTTACCGTCGGTAGGGGCCTCCAAGGGCATCTTGATTATGTGGGATAGGGTCTCACTGTTGGGTAGTGAGGTGTTTCCTGGCAGATTCTCGCTGTCAATTAAGTTTACAAGTTTCGTTGACAATTTTGAGTGGCATCTTTTTGCGATTTATTGGCCTAATAGGGTGAGGGATCGCATGACTCTTTAGGCAGAAATTCGATCCGTTAGATTTCAAGTCGGCGAAGCGTGGGCTCTGATCTGGGATTTCAATGTGACTCGGTTTGTCAGTGAGAAGAGTGGTGGAGCATCAAGAGTCACTAGAAGTATTGAGGAAATTGTCGTCTTTGATTAGAGATTGTGATCTCTTTGACTACCCTTTGTCTGGAGGAAAATTCGCGTGGACTAATGAGCAGTCTCCCCTATTTGTTGCAGGTTAGATTTTTGGCATCTCCTTCTTGCGATGAGCATTTTCCTTCTATTAATCAATGGATTCTAACTATGACTACCTCTGATCATTGGCCCATCTAGATTAGCACGATGGGAGGGGGTAGACGACCATCTCCGTTTCGTTTTGAGAATATGTGGCTTTCCCATCCAAATTTTAGTTAGATGATTCAGGAGTGATGGGATGCTTGCATCGGGGCACACCAAGGTTGGGCTGGCTTTAAATTTATTAGAGGGCCAAGAGCATTGAAAGAAAAGATTAAGGTTTGGAATAAGGAGGTTTTTGGCGATCTGAATACTAAAAAGAAGTTTTTGCTGAATAGAATTGGGCTGATTGATTAGGGAGAGGAGGAGAGTTTGTTGCCTAGGGCGAGATTGAGGAGAGAGAGTTTGAAAGTCGAGTAGGAAAACGCCTTAAAGTTAGAGGAGATTAGTTGGAGGCAAAAGGCTAGGGTTTCGTGGATTAAGGAGACAGATGGGAATACAAAGTTTTTTCACAAGATGGCCAATGGGAGGACGGGTAGGAATGAGATACTTAGGCTTAAGGTGGGAGATGTGTGGGTTGAATCTTGTGAGAATATGGTCGGTGCTCTTTTGGACTTTTACTCTAAGCTTTACAAGACTGAGAAATTGTTTGATTTCAAGTTGAGAAGTAGAAGTGAGGGATGTTTGGGGGAAGGAAAGAGTATGTGGCTTGAAAGGGACTGAGGAAGAAGAGATAAGGCGGGTGGTGTGGGAGTTGGCGGGGGACAAGGCTCTGGGCCCCGATGGCTTTCTGATCAGTTTCTATCTGAGTAATTGGGAGGTGGTGAAACATGATGTGATGAGAGTCTTCAGAGAATTTGCTAATAGTGGGATTGTCCATGAGGTCACTAACGCAACCTTTTTGGTTCTTATTACTAAGAAAGTGGGGGCAGAAGAGATTAAGGATTTTAGGCCCATTAGTTCGTTCATTGCAAAAGTGCTTTCTATGAGACTTAGGGAGGTGCATCCTGAATTGGTATCATACCAGCAGAGCGCGTTTATTGGAGGGAGACAGATTACAGATAGCATTCTTGTGGCTGTGGAATGTGTAGAGGAGAGATTTACGGGGGGCACCCCTGGTTAGGTTATTAAGTTGGATATGGAGAAAGCCGACGATAGAGTTGAGTGGGATTTTTTGGATCAGATTTTAGAATGGAAGGGTTTCGAGGTGATTTGGCAGAAGTGGATTATAGGATGTCTTATAAATGTGAGCTATTCCTTTTTGGTGAATGGGCCTGCCCAGGGTTTTATTTCTTCCTCCAGAGGTTTGAGGCACGTAGAGCCCTTGTCTCCTTTTCTGTTTACTCTCGTGGGGGATGTCCTGAGCTGGTTCATGGGGGTTGTGAAAAGGGAGGGGATGTTTAGGGGTTTTAGGGTTGGGACGGATGAGAATGGTATTTCCCATCTTCAGTTTGCGGACGACACGATCATTTTTATTGAGCCTTGGGTGGACCAGGTACAGGGTGTGAAGAGTGTCCTTCGATGTTTTGATTTGTTTTCTGGTATGAAGGTGAACTTGGATAAAACTTTGATCTCGGAGATTCATATCAGGGAGAAGGTTTTGGTAGCATGTGTTGAGGCTTTTGGGTGTGAGGTGGGCTTTTGGCCGATGTCATATTTGAAGATGCCCTTAGGGGGTAGCCCAAGGTCTTTGGTGTTCTGGGACCTGGTGATTGAGAAGATTGAGGGCCAGCTTGCTTCTTGGAAGAGGAACTATTTGTCTCTTGGGGGTAGAATCACTCTCATCCAGGCCTCTTTGGCTAATTTTCCCGTATATTATATGTCGGTTTTTAGGATACCTAATGGTGGCTGCTCATATCGAGCGACTTCAGCATAGCTTTCTGTCGGAGGGTAATGGGAGCAAAAATGATCATTTAGTTAGATAGGAGGTGGTGTGCAAGGAGAGGGAGCTCGGTGGTCTGAACCTGGGTAATACAGTGGAAAAAATTAGTCTCTTCTGGAAAAATGGCTTTGGCGTTTCTCTAGTGAGAGGGATCATCTTTGGTGCAAAGTGATCATTAGGCATTAGCAAATATGGAATTCAAGCGAACGGTCGGGATGTGAATCTTAACGGAAGGATCTATGCGGCTAGTCCATGGAAAGCCATTGTTTACTTAGCTCCTTTATTTTATTCAGCGGTCCGGTGGCTCATTGAGGATGGGTCTTCTGTGTCCTTTTGGGGTGATTTATGGGTTGGTGATGTACCCCTATGTCTTCGGTTTCCTAGACTATTCCGGGTCGTCTGTTCACAATCCTCTGCAGTGAGTGATGTTCTCCCTTGGTCAGACTCTGGTCTTAGTTGGAACCTTCCTCTTTGTAGAAATGCTAGGGAGGGTGAGATTCGTGACCTGAGCGTGTTGTTCGTTTCCCTTGATGAGGTGTTTATTAGTTCTGAGTGATCTGATCGAAGGGTGTGGATTTCGAACCCTAGAGGTGTCTTTTCTTGTAGTTCCTGGTTCACCTTTTGTAGAACTGATCGATCCGGGCCAGCAGCATCTTTCTCGGCTCGGTCTTTGTGGTATCCTCCTATTCCTCCTACAGTCAAGAGTATTTGTTGGGACTACACTACTTTATCGGATCAATACTGCAGACATGCTTCAAAGAAGGAGACGGTTTATGGCCCTCTCACCATATATGTGCTTTCTATGTAGGATGGATGAGGATTCTTTGGACCATTTATTTATACATTGTCCTATGGCATTGGAGATCTAGAAATTCTTTATTCATAGTTTCGGGAGGGTGTGGGTGTTGCTGGAAGGCATCTGTCAGATGTTTGCTAAGTGGAGTTTTCTGGGTTTATCAGCTAGGGGTCGGATTCTTGCTCAGTTGATTTTTCTTGCCATCCTTTGGCACATCTAGAAGGAGCAGAATCTACGGATTTTCCAGGATACTTATGCCTCGACTTTGAGTGCGATTGAGGGGATTTTCTCCTCCGTGGCCTTCTAGGTGACCGTCAAAAGTCAGTTTGCAGGTATTTCAGCGGTTCATATTGTGAGAGAATGGTTCTCGATCTCGGTGGAGCCGGTGCGGCCCCCGGACCCGTAGGTCTCTGGGCCCAACCTCGGGTGGGTTGAGTCAGTTTATTGTATACGGGTTTTTTGCCAGATTTATCTGGAGCCTCTAGGATGGGTGGTATCTGCAGAGACTACAGTGGGGCTTGCCTTCTGGCTTTTTCTGGTCTGATCGGTGCGGCTTCGGGAGAGAGGGCCAAGATGATGGCATTGATTACTAGTTTGGTCACTGTCAGGGGAGAGCCCAGGGTTATCACAACTTGGTGGTTAAGGGTGTGTCCGAGGCGGCTTGTGCTTGGTAGAGAGATCTGCCTAATGTACCTAGGAGGTTTCTTATTTGGTTCGGCTGGCGTGGTCACTCTTGGACGGCTGGAATGTTTCGTTCCAGGTGGTGTCTAGGGGTGCATTACATTGGGCGGAGATCTTGGCTAGGAGGGAGGCGACTAGGGAGTCCTTGTTTGTGAGAGATCCTACTCAAGACATGTTACGTGAGTAGTTTCATGGGGGGCGTGGGCGATTTTTTCTATCTCTTTGTTTTATTTCTATTTTCTGTTTTGTTATGCCATTTTGCTCTCCGCGCTTTAGTTCTTCACTAAATCGTGGGAGCTGTACTCTTTGTGTTCTCCTTCCTTCTTTTATATAATCTCATGACTTAACAAAAAAAAAGATAAATTTGTCTAAAATACCCGGTTTTGCGGTGAGGGAAGTAGCACATCTTGAGTTGCTTAGCCAGAATTTTGGTTGTAGGGCGGGGACGCTACCAACAACATACCTGGGTTTACCTTTGGGATCCCATTATAAAAAGTCTCATGTGTGGAATCCCATTTTAGATCGGATGGAAAAGTAAATGGCAAAATGGAATGGTACCCATCTGTCCAAAGGAGGTAAACTAACTCTTATCAGGAGCTCTTTGGCCAACTTGCCCGCATATTTCCTATCAATCCTGAAAATCCCTATGGCAGTGGCAGAGAGAATTGAAAAACTCCAAAGGGACTTTTTGTGGGGTGGAACAGAAGGGGAACACAAATTTCATCTTGTGAATTCGAACTCAATTTGTGAGCCAAAGGAGTTGGGTGGTCTTGGCATTAGATCTCTGATTCAATTCAACAAAGCTTCACTAGGAAAGTGGATTTGGCGTTTTGGAGTGGAGAGGAGCAGTTTATGGAGGTGCGTGGTGGATTCAAAATATGGAAGTTCTCCAGGTGGGTGGTTTCCTGCTATGCAAAAACCTATGGTGCGAGTCTATGAAGGGCTGTGGCTAGTATGGCAGATCTAATTCACAGGAACTCCCCTTTCACCATGGGGAGAGGAGGATCTAAGATTTGCTTTTGAAAGGATGTATGGCGTGGGGAGAGCTCTTTGGCTACCAGATTCCCTGATATATCTTCTAATGTTAGCAACAAAGAGAGTTGGGTTAGTGATTTGCTGTCCCACCATGGGAATCAGATTAACTGGAATATCCCTCTTAGAAGACACATGTTTGATAGAGAAGTAGCTTCTACGGCCATCTTACTGGAAATTCTGCAGCCTGTGTCGTTTGGGGAAGGAGACGATAAGAGAGTATGGAAGAAAACCAAGGATGGTAGGATCTCGGTGAAAACCTTGTACGAATCTTTTTTTTTTCTGGAAGAGAAGTTTTTGCCCCTTCAAATATTATATGGAAGACTCCAATACCCCCTAAGGTGGCTTTCTTTGTTTGGTCGGGCTCTCTTGACAAGATCCTCAAACTGAATCACTTAATAAGTAGAAACATGGCAATTCCGAACAGATGCATTATGTGCAAATCAGATCAGGAATCTGTGGAGCACCTCCTCATTCATTGCAGCTTTGCTTCAAATATCTGGTCATACTTTTTAAAGAAATTCAAGACTCCACGGGTTCAGGCAAATTCAGTGAAAGACGTCTTATCCTCTTGGGGTTGGAGAAAAGGCAAGGGGAGAGCAGAACTATTTTGGTCAGTTGGCCCTTTCGCGATTTACTGGTCCATATTGTTAGACAGAAACAGAAGAATATTTGACAACAAAATGAGAGAGATGGAGCCTTTTAAAAAAGCTATATTACATACCCTTTTCAAATGGTTAGCAACCAAGGAGGCTTTCAAAGACTTTGCCTATACCGACTTCGTAGATTGGGTAGTGGGCAAGGGTAAACTCCTATGATGCAGTCTTTTTGTTGTTTCGCAGGCTATGTATACTGGTCGTGTACATGGGCAACGTTGTTTCCTCTATTAATAAAACTCCTTATTTACCGATCAAAAAAAAAAGTAGGAAGATTCCGATAGAAGTAAAATAGTCTTGCAACAGTTCATCTGAATTGTTTCACTCCATAAATTCAGAATACAGAAAAGTAACACTTCACAAAACAAATTTGAACTGATAGACAAGATCAAGCAACATATGTCACAATGCTCAAGATAATGCAGATGAGGACAAATAAAATATGCAGACAAAGAAATGAATTCAGTTCATCATGGAAATGAAGATTAGAAGCACGAAATTCACATATATTACATAATACCACAAACAGTAGACCAGAAATTGTAATATGCATAAGGACAGGGAACAAGATATTAGATACGTGATAAGTACTTCTTGCAACAGACAAAAAATTGGATTGAATAACATTTGGAAAAATGAGTATATCAAAGATCCTTCACATTCTTGGAAAAATCTCATGAATGCATCATGTAATTTAGACATTTTGACATTCATAACAACCACAAGGAATCAAATGAAGTATGGAAGAACAGCTTCTCATTTGGGGAAGAAGACCTCTGGCCAAGCTTCTGGTGGTTGGTGACAGGTTTGTAGGTGACAAATCTTACAGAATTACATTCTGAAGGAAGACATCAAGAGTAGATATAAGTAGTTGAAAACAGTCCATGTGAGAATGACTGATCGGTTTTCCAAGTCACATTTTGTTAACCTAATGGCAAGGAGCAAGATCTACTCGAGCAATTGTAAATCAAAAACTGGACATTCAGATCATCATACAGTCATTGGCTCCAGTCCACCGGGAGGTGATTTCAAAGAGTGTAAAGAGATCAGTGACCACCCCTGTTCCGGTGCCTGGTGCATTTGATAAGGCAAAAGGAAGAAGGCAAGTCCAACATCGATTATATGTGAAGCTTCCATGTTCAGCTCAATGCTTGCCTTTGCATTTTGTACTGTCTTGAGATATTTTCCAGCCTCCGTGTGAATGTTTCAAGAAGCTTTCTGTTTGATGTTGGGTAGGTAGTCATTTTTCCCAAATTGACCGTGAATGTGGGTTACAAAACAGGGGCCCTCACATCCTCCTAATTGGTTTACTCCCTCTGGTTCCCTTGAAGATGTCATCGGTTGGAATTGGATCGTAGAAAGGTTTGACGATGATCGGCTCCTTGGAAACAGGCTTGCTTAATAAATGGTGGTAAGATGACTCAAATACAGCTCCCTATCTAACCTCCCTCCATCTTTCCTATCTCTTTACATCATCCCAGCATCATTAGCGGACAAGATGGAAAAAAATCAGACGTCCTTCTCCTTTGATCGGAATTGGGATTTACTTCCCATCTGGTTGAATGGAGAGAATGTATAAACCAAGAGGGGACAATCTAGGCGACTGACCTATTGTGTGCTTCAATAAAGCTTTACTGGGAACATGGTTCAGGAGGTCTCAAGATGAACAGGGAAGCCTGTGGAGACCATTCACTGCATTGCAATGTGATTCTGATAGAGATGTTGATTTTTTTCGCAGCATAGGGTAGCTATCGGTATACTAATGCAAGGAAATCATCAACATTATTGACAATTTTTTTATACTTGACATTATTGAAAAATTTTCCCTGGTCATTAGTACAATCAGATTTTGAAATGATTGATAGTGTGGAGATAGGACTCACCATTTGTTTTACTACATTTCTATATTCAATACTCATTGACAAAGCCTTGGTCTCTACGATTTAGAGAAAGGGGGAGCACCACTATTTAGAAGATATACCTTAAATTAAGAGCTGTATTCTTCAATGCGGTTTTTTTCGTTTACTCCCTGGAGCTGGATCAGAAAAAAATGAAAAGAATAGAATATTATGGCTGCTGAAATCAGTAGGAGGTTCATTGTCAACTCATTGCCAGAGAAGGTACCAAGGCCATTCCCCACCGAATCACTTCTAATGTTTCCTTCTTTAATCCGGTTGTGTCTTTAGATGGTCTTACCGGTAAATTACCTGATCAGAAGCAATTTATTGGCCATAAACAGATGCATAATGTGCTGTGGAGCATGTCAACTGTAGAACATCTTTTAATTCAATCCTTGTGTTTTTAGTTTATGGAGGAAATATTTGAGAAGAGCCAATTTTTCAGTGTATACTAATTTTTTTTTATCAATGACGAATTTTATTTAAAAAAAGAAAGAAAGAAAGGAAAATAGAGTACAGGGAGTGAACAATTCAGTGTATACTAATTGCCACATGAAGTTATAATTAAGTGGATTGTTGAAGCCAATTTGAAGAAGAGATGTGTTTTGTGGAATACAACCCTTCTGCAGTTATTTGGTGCAGCGTTTTCCATGTCGCTCACATGTGACGACATGTCACCAATCCAGCCCCCCGCGATGAGAAATTTACATGTAAATCGCCATATGTTGAAATTTCCTCCATGTCGCTCGGCATGTCACCACATGTCGCCGACATTGTCGATCGACATGTGGTAATATGGGGAAAATTTTCAAATTTTTTTTTAATGTTGCACATGTCAAGTGACACATGTGACATGTCCCTCTTAAAGAGGACATTTCACCCGAAATGTCGACAGAACCTGCAGCATTTCGAGTGGAAGCCCCCAAATCTTCCCCATTTCTTGGTAGATTTGTGTTTCAAATACAAATCTAAGTACAGTACAGCAAGTTTTTGAGGATTTTATGGAGATTCAAGGGATTTCTTCAAGACTTGTTATTTAATTTATGATTGACTAAATTGGCATGGTATGTATCTTATTTGCTTGTTTTCATATACTATTAGTTATAAGATGTGCAAATGTTTGAGGTTATAGCTTAAGTAGATCATATTACATCAATTTTTTAAAAAGTTGCACACCCACAGCAAGTAGGTGAAACCCCCATCGAGCAATGTCCCTTGATAAGTAGGCATTTATTTTTGCATATTTTGATGTACTATGATGTATTTAGACAATAATTAGGGTTGTTTAAAACTTGAGGGAAAAACCATCAAAAACCCCACATTTCCCCATCATTTCTCCCAAATTTCCCTTTTTTTCTTAATGCCGGCGACATGTCGATAGGTCAACCTGGCGACATCGACATGGAAAACCTTGATTTGGTGCACTTCAAAGAAGAGGAACCAGAAAATAATTGACGATAAATTCAATAGAAGGTGCGGAAGTGTGATATCCACTTTGTTCCATTTGGGAATCCATTAATAGCAAGTTTGTAGGTTCTGATTCGCCACCATCTCATCATGGAGATTTAGTGTACCTGTTCCTTTTGTACAGCTTCAGCTAGCTTTAGTCCTCAACCCTTGTATACACCATGCACATGGAACTAGCCCTTTTCTTAACTTAGTATACTTACCTTTGAACTACGAGAAAAGAAAACAAAAAATCAACAATGATGCATTTTCTAAACTAGTTGGGGTCAGCAACAAGAGATGAATCCCTTTCCGCCATCTCAACCTATCAAAAGCCATATCTCAATCAGATTATGTGCTTTAAAATCATTTCTAACTGAATCCATCCAGTTAATTTTTGGTCCTCCTCTAGCCCCTACATATCCTTCTAGTACCTTCTCATAAAAGCCACTATAGCTTTCCTCCATTTTACAAGCTTAAAGCAGCTCAACCGACAACGTTATTTTCTCTCGTTGAGGCTACTACTAACTCAAACACGTACCTTATCTTCCTTACTCATCCACAATCCACCATAACATCATCTTTGTTGAACTCATCCTTGTAAGGATCTTCTACTCCCTCCTTGAAGTGTTCTTTTTTTCTTTTGGTGTGTGTGTATGTATCTGTGTGGGCGAGGAGGTACTACAAGTAACCTACAGTTGGTTCAAGAGTGTAAATCAATCAGCAAAATGATCAGGGGTCTAGATTTCAGAGCAGAGTTGGCCAATTGGAAAACAATTGGTGATGATTTGGGTTCTTTGAGGGCAGATAGTAAGGAGGTAGGGCTATTGTTGAAGCTGGGGAGTCTGCGGGTAATCAAGATGATCTCAAGGGCTAAAAGCATCAGAGTTTTTCTGTTGATGGGGCTGAAGAGGCTATATAGGTAAATAACTACCACGAGGATCATATGATAGTCTTCTGAGATTTAAAGTCAATTTATAATGGTTGTAATGAGGTAGGAGAAGTTTCCAATAATGAGATCATTTTGAAAAAGCTCAACAGTGCTATATGTTCTAAGGGTCTTTCCCATTCAAATGCTGGAAGGTCTTTGAAGTTGAGGGTCAGTGAAGGGAAGTCCAAATAAGTAAATGAGATAGTATGGGTGCAAAATTGCTGCTGGTTTGTGATACTGTGGCATTGGAATGCCTATTAGTGTATCAGTTAACCGGGGGAAAGAAATGTTTGGTTTCTGAAGAGGATAATATGGCTCTGACTCCATGTAGGAAGAATTCTTGAATTGGGGATTTGGTTAGCGACACTGGAGGGCAGGTTTGGCTGCTGCCATCAGAAGATTATTTATCTTATCAGGCATCCACTGTGATTCTTGAATTCAGCAAATTTCTTGGAATGTCTTTTGTTGGTTTTGAGAAAGAAACATGAAGCTTGTTTAAGGCTATCTTAAAAGTAGTAGTGGGGATGGTCAGTAGCTAGGGTACATCAAAAGCAGGAAAAAGAAAAACCTTGAATGAAATATTAATTGGAGTGAAACGTAAGAGGGGAAGGACCTGAGAAGAGAAGGGAAAGAGTGTATAGATTGTGTTTCACAATGATTTAAATTCCCCCAAAACTTAGTGAAATTTCCGGAGAAATTTCTCCGTTTGAAGGATACTGAAATTTTCCTTACATCACTATTTCCCTTTTCTTGAAATTTTTACGGGAAATATAGCAAAATAGCGAATCTGACTCGATATTTCTCCCAAAAATTACTTATCCCAAAGATTTGAAATTCCCATCGTAGCTGATATTTAAAACCATATGTTTCTTGATGTTTCACATATTTTGGGATTTGGGCTCCCACGAGCATTGAGCTATAGTTGAATATCTCATTTCAGCACCTGGCAGTTATCTTTTTACAAGAAACTAAACGGGAGCAGATGAATAGAAATGTTGTTTTGGAGATATGATGTAACAGGTTCGGAGAATGATTCTTCTGCCATCGCTTAATAGTTCGAGTAGACTGTTGTTGGGTTAGGATTGCAGAAGGATTAGGAAGGTGGAGGATCATTAGGTTATTTTCTACATAAAACCTTTTAAGAATGTGGACGATGACTTCACGTGGCTGCTTCTTAGTTTACATCCCTTTTAAAAGGAATTTCTATGGTCTATTGTGGGAGGAATTGGAATATTGGATACATTAGTGTGTCGAAAGATGCTCCTTGGTGTATCAAGGGGATTTCGTTGTAATCTGCTTCAGATCAGAAAGGAAGGGTGGATGGCAATGTAAGTTCTTCAGTACAGAATTCCAGAGTTTGTTGAAAGATAGGGGTTAGTATATCCAAGGTTGTAAAAATCGCCGTCGCAAGACATGTCACCAGACCTTTCTAAAGGCATGTCGGGGACATGTCGTGGACATGTCACCAACATGGGGGGAAAAAGAAAAAATGAAAAAAATTGTGAAATGGATCTTTTTTAATGGAACTTTGTAGGGATCTAACTTGGAACTAAAATACATTTAATAATCCAAAATATGACAAAAACAATGCATATATATATTGATCGTTAACGAAAATTTTTATTGCATAAAAGAGAGGAAAAGGTACAGCCGAAAAAGAAAAAGGAAAAACAAAAAAGGGATTTCCCAAAGAGAGGGAATCCAAAAGAAACGACATAGCTAGCTACAAAGTGGCAAAAATCTACAGCAATGAAGAAACCACCAACCACCCCAGAAACAGCCTCAAAACACAAGCAGCCACAAAGAGATAGCAAACATCCACTGTTACACGAATACCCATCACTCCCAAGATCTCATGATCTCTGACCATGACAAATCTGTGAATTCAAGAAGAACAGATGCCTAAGCCGACACCATGCTAATAATAGAATCAATAAGTTTCCACGCATTCTGACCTCTGTCTTTGAAAATTCTTCTATTTCTCTCACCCCAGATACTCCATAAAATAGCAAAGAACACAAATCTGTACAAAATCTTCCCCCGTTTCCTGAGGGAGGTAAACCACCATTGGTCAAGCATATCCCGGACAGAAAATGGAGCCACCTAGTCGACTCCCAACAATCTAAGAAAAAAATCCCAAATCTGTCTCGCCCAACAGCAACCCATGAAAATGTGATCCATGGATTCCCCACACCTCCAACACAGAAGACAAACCTGAGGAGACAAAACCATAAAAGGCCTTCTCCTTTGCAACAAGTCCGCAGTATTGATTCTATACAGAAGCGTAGACCAAACAAAGGCTTTGACTTTTGGGGGGATCCTAGGTCCCCAGAGCAAAGATGTGGAGAAAGGAGGATGACACGAACTAGGATTGGAAACCAAATAAGACCGAAGAGACTTCGTAGTAAACCTACCACCCAACTCTAATGTCCAAACTCTCGAATCAGAAAGACTTTCATCAATGATCACGTTTTTAAGGAGCGAGAACATAAAAGCTAACTCTTCAATATCGACCAATCTATTCTAGGGTCCCTTAATAAAGGCAGGTTCCAGGATAGTCCCGAGGTGGACCAACTAAGGACCACACACACAAGTGACTCTTTATTAACAGAGAGGCGAAAAGTCCTAGGAAATCTAGAAGCCAAAGTAGAGTCCCCCCACCAAAGATCTAACCAAAAGCGAATGGAGGAGCCAAAACCAACTGAAAATCTCACGAACTTATCGAATATATGAAATAATCAAGAGATAACCCTCCAAGGACTAGCCAGTCAGACTTTGGCCTCCAACCGTTGCATGAATGCCGTATTTGCTAGCAATGATGGATCTCCACAAGGCTTCTCTCTCCTCGCTAAATCTTCATAACCATTTGCCCAAGATGGCCTTGTTCCTAGATTGAATGTTTCCCAAGTTAAGACCCCTCTCTTCCTTTGTCTTGCACACGTCTGCCCATTTACCAAGTGATCTTTCTTCTCTCTCTCTCTCTCTCTCCCCCCCCCCCCCTTCCCATTCCCAAAGGAAATCTCTTTGTAACTTCTCAATCCTATCACTAATTGATTTTGTCATCTTGAAGGTGGGCATGGCGGAAGTTGGGTGATTCATAAGGATGCCTCATTCAAGGTGATTCTACCTCCCAATGTAAGATAATTCCTCTTCGCAAGTGCCCAATTTCTTCTCCATTTTTTCAATGATAGGATTCCAAACCTGAGTCCCTCTATGGATAACATTCACTTTCAATCCAAGATATTTCATTGGCCACTCCCCAAGCCCACACCCCAATGCCCAAGCACATTCCTTTCTAAGTTCCTCCTCCACATTAATGCCATATAACTCACTTTTCTCCAAACTCACTTTAACCCCTGAAATCATCTCAAAGCATCTAAGGATACCCTTCGTCCAAAACATAGTTTCCCTCGACACCTCCAAAAAGAAGATAGTGTCGTTCGCGAATTGCAAGTGGGAAACCGACACCTTATCCCTACCAATGACAAAACCTCGAATTGTCCAAACTCCTCTGCCTTCCTAAGGAAATAACTCAAGACATCACTCACTAGGGTGAACAAGTAAGGGGTAGGGGATCCCCTTGACGTAGCTCCCTAGACGAAGGCACTAACCCAACAATACCTCCATTAAGATAGAATGAGAAACTCACATTCCTAATATAGCCTCTAATCCACCGACACCCCTTATCTGGGAATCATTTCCATCTTAGGACCGACTCCACGCATTCCCACTCTACCCGATCGTATGCCTTCTCCAAATCAACCTTCAACGCGAAACCCGGTTCCTTAGTTCTCATTTTTTCCTCAACACACTCATTTGCAATCAAAATACTATCCATTATCTGCCTCCCCTTGATGAATGCGCTTTGATTTTTTGAGACCACTTGACCTACTACTTCCTTCAACTTGTTCGCCAACACTTTGGCAATAATCTTGTACACGCTAGTAACCAAACTAATGGGTCTGAAATCCTTAACCTTAGAGGCACCAGCAATCTTGGGGATCAACACAAGGAATG
>JAUPMG010252669.1:10448-21715 GCA_031762675.1 Pachysandra terminalis | reverse complement strand
GCCTTCTTATTCGACAATCTTCAGAGAAGGAAAATAGCAAATGAAAGGAGAAGAAGAACAATAAGGAGAAGGATAAGAAAAAAAATATTAGCCCAACCAAACAAACATTCTCTCTCTTCCATTTTCTTTTTTTTTTTTTTTTCTTTTTTGAAATTAGGATAGTAATTTAAGGGTTTCTATTTTGTTTTTCTTTTTTTGATCCTTATTTAGTTTTCATTGTCTTTTTTTATCAGTATCCAGTGTATCGAGGCAGTATTGACAGCGTATCGCGCGATATGCTGTATTTTTTTTCTGTTTCGTTTCGAGCAAGAGAGTATCGTATCGATACTATCAATACATACGGGCGATACGATACGATATTTTGAACCATGGTTGCACTTAGTTTCCTACAGTGCAACCCACCAATCGCAACAAGTCAAAGTCAAACATATGAGCTAATTTACTAAAATTTTAAATTACTCCTTATTTTCTTTTTAGTTACTCATTAACACTATGGATTTAGTTTGGATTATTACAGGACTCTAGGTGAAAATAATAGTAACTGATCATATGTTGCCTGAATTGATGCTTGATGAGTCGTACTAGTGGGTCCACGATAGATGTCACATGGAAGTTTTAGTTAATAACTAAAGTTCCATCCAGGGGCAGATAAACATAGCTACAAAAAAAAAAAGTTTTTGAAACAGCTTTGCAATGCAAAATTAAGGATAGAACTTTTTTTTGATCCAGTCTTTTTCACATGATCTGAATTTGATTCCAGCCTGCTACCAAGTTGCATCAATGAGATTATGCATGATTTGGAAGCCATGTCTAAGACTTAGGTTGGAACAACGTAAAATGCTATTCAAGTACATAGATATACTATTAGCATAGAATTTGGATTGCCGCATACCAAATAGCTTTTTTTCTGTTGTACTGCCTGTACCCCCACAAGCTTCGTTAGTCATTGAACGAAATGTTGCTAATGTTTTCAAAATAAAATAGACTAGTCTTAACTTCATATTCTAAAAGAAAGAACACATGTAAGACTATTCATAGGAAGCATTGTAGGTATCCTTTTTGTTTCATACTAGTAGAGGTGGCAACTATCTCATGGAGTCATTGCAATATTTATGCTGATAGTTGAAACGCGAGGAAATTTCGTGTCAAAACTATTGGTCTCTACTTGTATTTTGTAAATCTGGTGTGATAGTAATAACATATTGCCTCTGAGTTTTATCTCAGAGCTTGTCCAGGTTCTCTGTATGGGAATTTCCATCTGTCATGCCTGGCCATATTTTAGATGTGTGCATGCTCTGAAAAAGCTAATTGTGGAACTATAGCATATTGCTCTTACAATGTTTTTTTTTCTTTTACTCATCTCCTTTAGATTCTTATTGAAGTCGATCATTTACAAGATGTTCCAAGCCCTTACCTGCAAATTAAAGGAACAAATAAAGAAGTTGTGGCTGCTGCTGGTTCAACACTTAGCCTGGATGGTTCCTATACCACAAAGGTTTTTGCCGTAGTTGTTTCATATATTTAGTGTCTTCATTTTTTTATCTTGTAATTTATATATGAGCATGACATTAATTAGATTTAGTTACATTTCTTTAACCTTTCCTAATTAGTGACTTATGCTTTACAGAGTTATCTTCAAATTATTCTGGAAAGATTACCACCATTTGAAAGAAGCCCCACAGGAATCCATGCTCAGCAAGCAGCAAGGCTGCAGGAACTTATGGAATTTATTCAATCTCAGGTTTGCGTATCGAGTAAATGTGATATCTTCTTATGAATTTGGATATGTTTTATATAAAATGTTGTAGAAGAACATCAATTCATTTGGCAAGTTCTTAGTACCTTACAAAATTTATTTGTTGAGTTGACTATCTGAACCCACATTTTAGAGCTGAGAGTTAGACTGAGGGGAGTATAGATTTGCTCAAAACTTGGTCATGCAACTAGATCAATTCTTCTTGAATTGATGATAAGAAGGATTATATGTGATAATATTAAGCAGCTATAAAGGCATTGGATGTGAGTGTATTATAGACTTGCGTTTGGTAGAAAACATCTACACTGCAAAAGAAACTTCTCGTTTTTTCATTATGTTCTCCAGAAGACGTGTAATTGGTCCTAAACTCTTGTTGGCTCACACTTTTAAGGTCTAACCTAGTTGCTGGTACAATTTCAACAGTTAACAGTAGATGCTGTCACACCTGGTTGACCCCGTGACAAATGGCTCTGATTGTACAATTTCAACAGTTAACAGTTGATGCTGTCACACCTGGTTGCCCGTGACAAATGGTTCTGATTGTTCATCTCTGATTCCATCTATTGTGCGTGAATTATCTTTTGGTAAAATATTGATGTCATAATCCTGGTCGTGGTCTTTTGCTAGAAGGAATTTGGGCTTACTTGGGAAATGGATCGGGGCTTTTACATGGACAACCGTGTTGTATGGGACCAATATCTATGACAATCTCCATAGGAAAAGGAAATCCCATGCTTTACCCCCTAGATGTGTTTCGTGTGCAGGAGAGACGAGGAGTCCATTGATCACCTCTTTATACATTGCAGCTTCGCCAGGGAGTTGTGGCACTTTTTCTATGGACTGATTGGAGTCGAGTGGGTTTTTCCAAGCAAGGTTTGACAAACCGGAACCGGAGATCGGACCGATCCTATCCGATTCCGGTCCGGACTGCCGGTCTGGATTGGTACCGGTCGGTCCGGATCCGGTACAGAAAGCCACACAAAAAAAAAATTCAGACCGGCTGGACCGGTCGCCAGGCTTGCGGACCGGCGGAACCGGTGGGACTGATCGTCGGACCGCCGGAACCGGTTGGCCGGACCACCGGTCCATAACCCAACGATACAATCCTTTGTATTGCGGATTGGAACCGGACCGCTATGGTCTGGTCCCGGTCCGGACCGGCCGGTACGGACCAGTATCGTCCGATCCGTGAAACCATGTTCCCAAGGGATGTCATATCATTTTTAGTCCAGAGGTGTTTTCTCATGTTGGGGAAGAAAGTACGATTGATATACAGAGCGGTAGCTTTTGCTACATTATGATATGGTTTGAGAAAAAAAGGAGGATTTTTCAGGATGTGGAGAACTTTACCGATAATGGGGGATTCTGTCTTGGGAATTGTGGCTTTTTGGGTAAGCATTTTACCAGATTTTAGGGGATTATCCATTTCGGATATCATCAGGGTATGGGAAACTACAGCTCATAACAGGGTCGGAGAGTAATGTATTTTCTCTCTTGGTTGATTGTTATTTCTTATCATTTTTCATTTTCCCCTTGTCCTTTTTGGATTACGCCTTGTAATCTGTTCTACCTTTCCCCTTCATTATTTATCAATAAAAAAAAATAAAAAAAAACTTCATATCCCTTCGAACCCAAAGACAATGATGACGTCTTACACATTTTTATGACATTGTCATTTCTGTAATCCAACATCTGCAGTGATAAATCCTATCTCTGGCAACCAGGGTTATGAGGGATCTTTCTTTGTGACCCTGTCCTGTAAATTAGATGGTGTCAATCAGCAGTTTTCCCCTTGAAAAGAATCTCTGTAACTTCTTTTATTGTATCGTCTATCCAGTTAAGTGTTACAAGTGTATTTGCATTTGAAAAGCAATAATCTGCAGGCATGAGTATTATTTTGATGTAATTTACATCGTCAAATGTTCCTTATGCAAAATGGGGCAAAAACAGGGCAGCAGTTCAGCTTCAGAATCCTCGCCAAGCAGGCTTGTTTCTCCAATTGAAGGAATAATTGAAGACATGCAGTCTCGGATCAAAAGGCTTGAGCAATGGCATACAATCAATACAGTACTGATTCCTCAAATGTTATGTTACTGGGATTTGTTTATCATTTTTTAGCAGCTCCCTAACTTATTTTCTGGCTTACTAATTCCTATGTATGTGATTATCTTTGGCAGGTATTATGGACATTTTTTATGTCTGCCCTTGTTGGTTATTCTCTCTATCAAAGGAAACGCCAGTGACGCTGCAGAATTCTTTTTTTACAAAATCCTCCTAACAACGCCAAATGGAAATTCTTGTCTCATCACTGTCCAAAAGTCTCCTGGTGCTGCTTTACAGGGTGTAATGGTTTAAGTATTGCAATCGTAACAGGAAAAAAAAATGTGGTGGTGACATGCCTCAGCCAATGATTTAGAACATAGTGAGTTATTATTCTCTAATGGGTTTTGCTTGCAGATATGGATTCTGGGATTCAGATGGAAGTGATCTCAAAAATCCCGCCGAGCCAAGTTCCACTTTTAACAAACCCAAATTTGCAAATGTATTTAGAGGTTGATGATTGTATATAAGCTGCATTCATTCTCCATTTATGTTATTTTCTCAAGTTATTTGCTTACAGTGATGGAATCAATCTGATAGGAATTGAAATTATAGTTACACTCCAGTAGAGGGGATGCTAACAAGCAACTGCTGCTCATTTTGATGCAAAGTGCCCCACCAAAGAAAAAAAAAAAAGAAGGAAGGTTATTGATATTTGATTATTTTACGTTGATCTTTTTGACTTCCAAAGAGGGGGGCTATATACTGTTACAACAACATATTACCTGATCCCAATTAGATGGGATTTGCAAGACAAATCCTGCTATATTGTTCCAATTCATTAAAAAACTAGTTCCTTTCATGTTTTTTCAGATCCTCTTAGATCTTTCAATATCATTCCTTTTAAGTCTACGCTTTACATGCTCAAACAAGTTCCTTTCATGTATTTTATGTTTTAAATATATATTTTATGTATAAATCTATATATTATAAGTAAATATATTAAAATATTAAATAAGTAAATTAACAAAATATTTACTTCTAAAAAAATATTTTAACCGCCCCGCCCCGCCACCGTCCCAATAGGGGCGGGCTTGGGTTCGTCAAAATCCACCCCGTTGCTATCCCAAGTTTCAGGGCTCAAAACTATAATCCGAAAGAAGCTTTTGATAAAAAAAAAATTGTCAAATTATTATAGATAAGAGGTCATGCTGGTCTGAATTACACAAGAAACGAGTCCTGAAAAATCCACGCCCCATGATTAAGGGAGGTACTTCCAGTTCCATTTTCGGTCTTTCAAAGGTATTTCTGATGACTTGAACTCCAAGTCGGTTGATTTATGCCGGGTTTACTCGATAAAACTGCTGATAATGCTTATCGAAACTGTTGACTTAGTCACGTTTGCAAAAGCTCTTATATGTGCAATATTTTATCTTTTCAAATTATGCCTACTTGGCATTGAGAGCATTTCGTTTGGTCCACGAAACTGGACCATTTGCTACACCGTGCATGTATTTCGTGTTGAAATACTTGTATCCAAATGCATTATAACAGGGATATAAATATTTCAGCACAGGGTACAAACATTATAACATTCCCTGTAACAACTCGTCCAATTTCGTGGACCAGACAAAATGCACTCCTGAGCATTGGCTGATGACATGGCAATCTTGAGCAAGGCTCAAGCTCCTTAATTATTTTGGATTGAGACTCATTCACAAAAACCTCATCTTGTGAGAAACCTTGAGCACATACATTATAGGCAAACTAAACGAGGGCAAACTTCAATCGACTTGCACCCAGGTTTAAAGTCTCGGGATCTGGGACTGGATCGATCCTTACCGAACTTGGTCCAAATCGGGATTGTCGGTCCGGTACAAAAAATGAATTGCCCAATTTTATTTTTTATTTTTAAAATGGATCGGCCGAACTGGTCATTGGACCGGTCTAGACCATTCAATTTATAAATTTAAAAACAGAACAAAACAAATATTGGACCGGACCAATTGTACCAATCAATTTCTATCGATATTGGTTATACCAGTCAAGTTCAAAGCGTCACGATACAATAAGTTATATCGCGGCTTGGGACCAAACTAGTCCTGGCCGAACCCTATACGGACCGATACAATAAGTTATATCGGGCTTGGGACCAAACTAGTCCTGGCCGATCCCTATACGGACCAACCGACTCCGTCTGATCCTTGAAACATTGGGCACCACACTCTATCCTAATCAAGACATATCAGCACGAAATGGTGCCCAAGAGAGCCTACGGTAGGGGCACGTCCATTTGATCAGTACTCATTCCTGAAAGGACCTTTCTCATTAATAATGGTGTGACAATCAAAGTTTTTATTCTCGGGATCATGAATCGAACCAGTCTGGACCGATCCCGATGCAAATTGATGATCCGGTCTGAGATCAGCCGATCCAAAAGTTAAATCGTCTTTTAAAAAAAACAATTTGGATCAGCTGGACCAGTCGCCAGAACAGTGATACCGCCAAACCGATCGATACTTGATGGATCATTAATTTTATAAATTACAAAAAATTAAATCAGTCCGACCCAGTCACTGGACCGATCCAAATTGGCCGATTCGGATCGATATCAGTTGTATCGGTCCGATCCAAAGCCATTTGATACAATAGTTGTATCGTAGCTTGGGATCGGATCGGTCCGATCCTTAAAACCTTGGTGACAATAGCGGAAATTGGATTGGCAATAGCATCATCCTGACTACACAATAAAATAAAAATAATAGCAAAAGACACATAAATCCAGATCATCGATCCGCGAGAACCATTTCTTGGACAACCTTCACCCTTGGATTTCCATCTCTCTCCTCTAACCTCTACGGTGAAGATTCCACCCTCTCCTTTTTGCCTTTAAAAAACCACCTGAAACACATCTTTCTTCTCTCTCTTTTTCTTTCTTTCTCTCTCATGGATGTCCCGTCAATAGATCCTCCGGCAGGCATCGAAGTTCCTCCGGCAAGCACAGAAGATCCTCCGACAAGCATAGAAGGTCAGCGTACGAGTACTGAAGCTCAAATGATTCATGCAGCCACTGCATCTCCAGGACATGCCTCGACCCAACCCAACCATCCTCCATACGCAGAGGTACAAAAACCCTTAAACTCTCTCATCTCCTTTTCTTATGATCTTTGATCGGAACCCTAATATTCAATTTCATTTCTCCCCCCCCCCCCCCCCATTTTTTTCAGATGATAGCAGCCGCCATTAGATCTCTGAAAGAGAGAAATGGTTCAAGCAGAAAGGCCATAGCCAAGTACATAAACGCAGCCTACACCAATCTCCCACACGCTCACTCGGCTCTTCTGACCCACCACCTCAAGCGATTGAAGAACAATGGTTACCTTGTCATGGTCAAGCACTCTTACAAGCTCCCTAAATCTGCTCCTGTTTCTGCTGCTGCTGCACCGAAGAGAGGCCGTGGGCGCCCGGCTAAGCCCAAGGCTAACTCAGCAGATACGGGTATGAAAAGAGGGCCTGGGCGTCCTCCAAAGTCCGGACCTCTTGCAGTTGTTAATGGTTTACCAAAGAGGGGTCGTGGGCGTCCATCGAAAACCATTTCACTTGGAGGACCCACTTCACCGAAGAAAGCCCGTGGGCGTCCTCCAAAAACAGAATCCATTGGACCCACAAAGAGGACTCGTGGGCCTCAACGGAAAACAAGATCCATTGGATCCGGTTCACCAAAGAGGACCCGTGGGCGTCCACCGAAGCCCATCTCTGTTTCTGACTCGGACGGTGTTGTCATGTCACCAACCCAATCGAGACCAAGAGGTCGACCGAAGAAGAGCGTCGCCGCCGCCTCCGGCAATGTGATTGCACCGGTTGTATCGTCTCCGGGTAGCGGTAGACCACGTGGTCGGCCCCGGAAGAATGTCGGTGTTGGTGGTGATAGTAATGCTATTAGTATTGTTGGTGTAGGTGTTGGTGGTGTAGAGTTGCCTGTAAAGCCGAGGAGGGGTCGGCCAGCAAAGGGTGGTGGGCCGGTAATAGCAAGAAAGGTTTCAGGCAGACCTGTTGGTCGGCCAAGGAAGGTGGCTCCAGTGGAGTAAATGAGGAATCTAGTGGGATTGTTTTACCATTTGTGTTTCCAAGTAGTTTGGGTTGTTTTGTAGTTGATTTTAGTGGGTGTGTTGTTTTTTGGAATAGTTTGTATAAATCAATCATTCCATAACTCAAAAACTAAACCAAATTGACTTTGATTTCTCGGTTCTAATTTTTCCTCTCCAAATGCTAGTAATGCTTCGAGTTATATTTGTGCTCCCCTTGGTCGGAGAAACCTGCTCTCTTGATTGATTGTCGGCTGATCGTTTGTGTGGTCCATGAAGATGAGTTCTGGGGTATGCCGGAGAATTTATAAATTTTTCCAAGTCGATGAAGATGAGTTCATGGGAATGTTAGTGTTGAGGTCATATGTTACAAATAGTTATCAATGGATCAGATTTTTCTATATGGCTGTTTAGGTCATATATTTAGAGATAGTTACAAATGGACTAGATTTTATCATGTGGCACATCATGAAAATGACACATGGCATGTTCACATGAAAATAGTTTTTACAACTATTTACATGTGGCAGGAGGAGAAAATTTCAATTCAAAGAAGAAAGATATGGATTCAAAAGCAAGGAAATATGATTTAGGATAGTAGGTCAGGTGTCATCAAATCAAGAGAAGAGCGAGAACTACAAACCAACCGGGAAGCGGGTCGGAGTTGGTTTTTCGAACCAACATCTTTTTGGCATACCCGGTGGGACACATCTGATGAAACGGGATAACAATTCGGCTGGGGATAACGAAACTTCGGCCAGAAGTGGTATGAATGGGAGTGGAATTTTCAATCTCATTGAACAACCACCAACCATGATAAATGTATCACCTACTAGGCCAACCCTGCCAAGGCAGGTTAGGACGTTGAACGACCTATGCCATATTTTGATAGAGATGGAATCCTTGATTAGACGTGAAAATAATTCGGCCAGAGAAAGTGAAAACTCAGCCAAAAAGAATGTTAGTGGGAATAGAATATTCAACCCCATTGAGCAACTACGAACCACATTGAGTGTTCCACCAACCAGGCCCAATCTTCCAATGCCGGTTAAACCAGCAAATGACCGGAAGGAGCCACTCGGCCATAACGGTCAAGTATGGACCGACCAAGGAATACCGAACATTGAAATACAGGTATTCGGACCAGTCAGAGGAGTAGAAAGGGAACAGATGTACCACGGGATTTAGGAGGTGGTGGCCAACATGCCAACTAGACGGTTATCTCGACCGTTGCACCGCAAACCATATTCTGATTGGGTAGACAGTAATATTGCGACGGTCGAAATACTAGACCAGACCATCCCAAGTACTAAGGTAGGATCACCATCTACTCCATTTAATAAAAATGTTCTGATGGCTCGGCAAACCATATTGGTCGAAGTCTAAGTCATGATGGTCGAAACATTCCGCCTAAGGGGAAATCGGATCCTTAATTTCTATGGCCGAAACAGCATTCTGGTCGGCCAAAATCACGGTCGATTGACCTCGCCCGGGGGGCAATCTACTCAAGATGAAGACTACTCATCTCTACAGCCGAAATAGCATTCCAGCCGGCCGAAATAGCATTATGGATGGCCGAAATCACGGTCGGTTGACCTCGCTCGGGGGCAGCTTAAGCTTGGCCAACGGAGGTATGGTCGAAGAAGGCCGATATCCATCAAAATATCATCGGTTAACCTTTTTTATTCACCTCTTGGACATTTTCCTACACATGCATCAAATATCCAAGAGGCGGGGGCAATGTTTAGGCCATATTTAAAAATAGTTATCAATGGATCAGATTTTCCCATGTGGCTGTTTAGGCCATATTTTCACAAATAGTCACAAATGGACCAGATTTTGCCATGTGGCACATCATGAAGATGACACATGGCATGTTCACATGGAAGCTTCAATGTAGTCATGATAACTACCCATTATTACACATCTCAATGAAGAGACATGGAGGTGGTAGTTATCATGACCACTCTCACATAGCACATTATGAAGATGACACATGGCAGTGTCTTTTGAAAGTTTCAAAAGTAGTTTCTACAACTACTTACATGTGACAAGAGGAGAAAATTTTAATTCAAAGAAGAAATGCACGGATTCAGAAGCAAAGAAACGTGATTTAGGATAGTGGGCCAAGTGTCAACAAATCAAGAGAAATAAATCACCCACAAATCGTCAGATGGTTGCCATAATGGGCTATAAAAGAGAGATCGGCCGAAACGAGAAAAGTCTCCACAACAAATCAGTCAGAGAACTCCATAGTTTCTCAAACTTAGATTATCATAGTCTAGTTTAGTTTATGATCCCTAGCAATCACCAGTTTAATTGCTAGCTCCTGCAAAGATCCTACTACACCTACTTCTTTACTTGGACTGAGTTTCTTGCAGAAGATCACTCCAGCCAGCAAAGAAGGAATCCTAGTCGGAGATTCACGGAGACCCTCCCGTTAGTCCCTTACATGCCGACTCCTGCAACGTGAGGTAGTTTAGTAACACCCTGCGATCAGAGCCTAAGGAACGGCCAGAGGTTTTGTGTTTTCTTTGTTACTGTTACTTCGTCTTTTCAAGATAGGAGGCTTACCTCTCTAACTTGTATATTGACCCCCAGTTCTACTTGTTCTAATATAAAGAGTGTCATTGATCGCGTAAAATCATATTCTTTGGATCAGTCACTGGTCATTTGAGATCGTGAACCACACAATCGTCTGACTTACAATCGGTCACACATCAACCAATTTACTTTAACAATCAAATTATGCAGTTTGATCCACATAACCTGTCTTTCAGGTGAACTTGCAAAAGTTCTGGCACGCCTGCACACGCTTCGACCCCACAACCTAGAATGAGAACCACAAACCGACTGGGAAGCCGGTTAGAGTTGGTTTTCCGGACCAACAATTAGAGAATTTATACTTTTTTCTAAGTGAGGGAGGATTGTTGACTCTAGATGCCAAAATACAGAGTGACTGACAATTCCATAGTAAACCGTTTCATTTACTCTAGCAAAATGCTTACGTGGCGGTTTGCTATTTTTTATGTTTTTTTTTTTTGGAAAATTACGTATACGCCTTATTTTACAGTTTTATCTTCTTTACAGTTCTATATAATTTTGCTATTATGCTTCCTACTTTACAATTTATTTATCATTTCAATCCTATAACAGTGCCAACAATAGTTTAAAAATAAAAAATTAAAACTTATAAGAGTATCCAAATATCTTTATTAAAACCAACAAAGATCCTCTCATCACCCCATCACCACCACCACCCCAACGATGGTGGTAGTGGTGGTAGTGGGGATGGTGGTGGTGGTAAGGGTGGGTGTGGGTGGTGGTGGTGGTGGCGGCGGTGGTGATGGTTGTGGGATGAGGGTGGGGTGGTAGGGGTGGGTCGT